>OY735204.1:1895747-1913247 GCA_963457665.1 Thysanoteuthis rhombus | reverse complement strand
GATAAATGTAAACATTTGTATATACGAACACAATTATCTACGTATACATAAATATTTACAAACATGTGTACATATATGTATATATATATATATATATATATATATATATATATATATATATATATATGTATATATATATGTACATATGAACGTATGTATATACATAAATAGAAACATATATATATATATGAACGTATATATATATATATATATATATATATATATATATATATATATGTAACTTCAGTTTAATTCTGCTTCAACTTTCATTCCGACCCCCTGTCTCGCAATTTTTCAGCCTGTCTCGTCAAATAACCCGGCATCACATGACATCAAAAAGATGGAAGAGCGAAACAGACGGACCAATTTTCGAAAAAACAAAAACCAATGGCGGCCAATTAAAAAAAAATTAAAAAAAGCAAGAAATAGGAAGAAGAGAGAAAGGAAAAGAGAATCAAAAATATATGCCAACTAACCTAACAATAAGAACTACCAGAAAAATAACTGAAATAGCTTTCATCTTTAAAAAAAAACTCGTTTTGTTTTTATTTTTGACACAAAATGGCGTAAAAGAATAAATAAAGTATTTAAGAAATAACAAATAAGTGCTTAAAATGGCTCTCACACATACGTACGTACCTATATTTACGAAGATACGCAGTCAAGTGAGACCTGGCTCTGTGACGTAAACCTTATATATATATATATATATATATATATATATATATATACGAATATACTGCAAATAAAATAAAAGCAGTGTATTACTTATTTACATATATATATTTAGACATGTATATGTATATTTTGGAAATGAAACCAAAGCTGCATAATATATATATATATATGCATTGATATATGTATATATATATATATATATATATATATATATATATATATATATATATATATATATATATATATGCATTGATATATATATATTTATATATATATATATATATATATATATATATATATATATATATATATATATATATATATATATATTTACTCTCTTGCTTTTATTTACATTAAGGGTGAGGTTCAACCCAAAAATTCAGGAAATTCGAATAGGGAACGGGTAAAAAATTGTAGTACAGACTCTTACCGCAACTTTTTCGATCGGTGAGTTGACAGCAAGCAAGATGACCATTTCGGACGAAGAGATGGGAATCTTGGTTGCAGGCCAAGTAATATTTACACGATCATTCCCTGAACTTTGCGTAGCACCACTTATGTATTACTGTGTGATATATGTGCTATGGTTGAGTTGCCGGGCAGTCTGGGCTCTTTGGCCATGGTCTGTAACCAGTCTAGGAGAAAGACAACACAAATCAAACCAGCACTTCAATAGAATCGCCTGACTGCGTAGAGGAAATCAAATACTTGTTTCTGGGGATGGAACGTCGACAATCAGTGATGCATAGCAGAGAGAGCAAATATCGCGATGTGACCTGCTGAGCATCAGTGCTTGGTGTCACCCGGGGCGGTAACTCATGGTGTCGCCCGGGGCAGTAACTCATGGTGTTGCCCCTTCTCTTCCCAGAATATCTAGAATTTCACCTTACCAGAAGATTTATCCCTCCACAAACCTTATCAAGAAATTTACTTTTTGACAAAATTTCATTGAAATTCATTGAGCACTTTCGGAGATATCGAGTGGACAAACAGATGCTTCCTTAGCAAAAAACAGGAATAGCAATAAACTATATGGAAAATCTTTAGTAGTTCATCTTGGTGTCACTCCTTTGATGGTGTTATCCTGGGCGGGCCGGCCCCCTTTGCTAGGTCCACCGCTGCTGAGCACCGTGGTCATCACACACACACACACACACACACACACACATGTATGTGTACAGATTTCCAAGCGCTCATTAATGAAAACTAGTCACTGAATACAGTTGAAAACCTGTTACATATATATATATATATATATATATATATATATATATATATATATATATATATATATATATATATATATATAAGAAATGGACATATTTGGTCCGACGGATTGAATTATAAATTGCGTTTTTTATGCAGAAATCCATCTGAAATGATTCCCGTCGTTACATGGTTAATACATCATTTACACAATGCAAATAAAATAAACAATTAAAGGAAAGGGGACTGCTACCGGAATCGAACCTGCTATGGGTAGGTCGCTGCTCCAACGTAACGATGCACCCACCATTGTGCTAAACAGCCCATCGGTAATACAAAGGCCAAATAACTGCGTTCAACCCAAATTCTCGTCTCACCTTTTTCTACAATCCTATCAATGGCGGGTTCGATTTTCTGTAGCAGCCCATTTTCTGTAATTGTTCATTCTATTTATGTTGTCAAGGGCGAGGACTACACCAACCGTGACAGGAGATCATCTCATATAAGTTTTTGTATAATATAATGCAAATTATAATCATTCTGTCGGACCACATATTCCCATTTTATAACACACACACACGCACACAAACACACGCACACACACACATATATATGTACATATATGTATATGTATACATATATACATACCATAGTACAAATCAATGATGCAATATCTGATATGTGATGAGATTATTTCAAAAAGTGCTACACGCACAAATGTTTAGTTTGAGTAAAGAATGCGAAAAATATTGAAAAATAAATTAAGGAGATGAGAAAAATGAATCTAAGTTGAAATTAAGGCCAACCTGATTTTTTAAAATCATTTTTCAGATATTACTTTCAACTTAACCAATAGCACCCAAAACCTTATGTGAAAGAAAATTCTGAACTTATATGTGTTAACACGAATTCCAACCATTCAAATACAGTCATTAGAACTCTAGATCAATAGAAACCAGGCTAATATACAACTCTTCTAACGAAACAATATCTCACAATATTAGCGACAAATATAAAGGACAGCAATTTCAGTTTAGTTTTAAATACGATGAAAAAGTGAAAAATAATGGGGTAAAACACAGAAACTACAAAAAGAGTTGAGGTATGAAATTTATTCGGTATACACAACCATTTGATATACAAATTAGAACTAAAATAGAAAACATTTTCCTCAAATTGATAGAAAAACACTTCCTCTCAAGCAATCCATTGTGTAAAATATAGCTGTAGCTTCATGGACAACTTTCAAAGATGAAAAGAAGCATAACAACAAAATATCAACCCAAGAGAAATACCTAGAAACGAAATATTACGTAGGATATCAGAAACACCCTTCAAATTAAGTTAGCCAAGCATATATAATCCTTTTCAAATGATAAAGACAAAAACAATACATCACCATCCACACATTACTGGGACCTCAAGCATAGCAATCCCACACCCACAGTAAAATTGAAAATATTTAAGCAGACATACACATTTCATGATATTAAAATCCCATGTCACTTATGTCTAAATGAGTCATAAGAAATCGTCACCTTCACTAAAAGAACAGACTTACTAACTAGGAAAAATGGAGTAGTTTTAAAGTGTCGGCACGGCTGGAAATTTCTATTGAAAAGCATAATTCAATCCTCCCCAAAACAGGTACACAAAGATCAATCATCAAAGCTATATTGTTCATTTTCATACCAGTTGCCTGGTGGTCACAGCTGGAGACAGTGACAGCAAGTCTCCTGGGGTCTCCAGCCCTTCTCTCATACCTCCCTCACCTATCGCAGTAACGCTGTGGTTCGTACTTTGATCACCATTGTGGTTCGTGTTGTCTTGTGCATTATTATTATTATTGATGTCAAGTAGTCTTCATTTCACACCGAATTTCGGTCTGAAACTTAGGACTGGCAACGATGTTTTGACTTAGTATTCACTCGTAATTTTTTCTTCCTCATTTCATTTCATACATACAAAAGGGGGGATCAATACAGAAGCCTACACAAGAAACAGTGCATTGTTGTATAACAGACAAAATATTGACATGGACGGTGCTTTCTGAAGGATATGGGCGGTGCCTGTGTGGGTAATTTCCTGTATCTCATAGATGCTTGGGTTTTCTGGTATTCTATCAAGATATTTGTCGACACCCTTTTTATGACTCCATGGGCTCATATAACGACAGGAATAGTTTCATTCTTAAGTTGCCACATTTTTGTGGTCTCAATTACCAGGTCTTTGTACTGAGACAATTTTTCAAACTGAAATGTTTTGTCTGATGGAATGGACATATCTATTAATAGGGATCCTTTTTCCTTTCTGTCCTTGATAATTTTGTCTGGGCGGTTGACTTTGATGGTTTGATCCATATGTACTGGGAAATATCGTAAGATTGTCACATCTTGTGTTTCAGTAACAGGTTCTGGATGGTGTTCACACCAGTGTATTGTGTGTGGTGCACCATAATACTTACAAGCTATCTAGTGGATGTACTGGCCAACTCTATCGTGTCTATTCGGAGCAGTCAGATATGATGTGGCCGTTAGTCTCATCTGCGTTGTCATAGAATCTACAATTGGAGTTAGCATCGTTTTTGAAGATGAGTGCTGGGTAGTTCCCGACAGGAAGGCTCTGGTCTTGAGCAGCAAAGATGAAATCCCCGTTTCGGCTTTTAACCCTCAACTTAGTAGCCACTGATGGGTATTGGTATAATCTACATCAACATTTTAGGTGCAAAGTGGGTATTGACCGTGCAGGAGGTTCTGTTCCCAGTCTTATTCTAACATTGATATTCCTTGTTGCTTGGCTATTATTTTAACCTTTTTGCAACCTCAGTTGCTGCTTATGTTCGGGCTCGGTGGATTATATCGGTCACGTTTAGTTAATCTCCCCAGATGTCTTGGATTCTCTCACTAGTGAGTAAAACCTTTTTGCTCTTCGATGTTTTTTCATGAGAGTAGGTCGTCACTTTACTGCATGTGAGCGTGTAGGCTAATGGTTGCAGTTTTGTATGACGAGTTTAACTGGATCATACTTCTACCACCTTCTTTCTAAGAAGGTAGAGTCGATCTACGCCAGCTTTTTGGTGGTGCATTCTATTACTAGTGAGGAATTATTATCATTATTATTATTATTATTATTATTTTAGCAATCTCACACCAGTTGCCTGATGGTTATTGCTGGAGGTTGAGTATCAGCAAGTCTCCGCAGGTCTCCAGCCCTCCTCTCCATATCCTCATAGACCACACCAATACTGTTTCACACCAGTTGCCCGGTGGTCATCGCTGAAGGCTGAGTGATAGTAAGTGTCCTCAGGTCTTCAGCCCACATATCTTCTCTCCCTCGCCTATCACGCCAGTGCTGTGGTTCACATCTCCACTTTCATTTTCTTCCTCTGTTAGGCCACTGCTGGGATTTTGTGTCACAGACCTTATATTTCTAGCACTTTCCACAGTATCCATGCGGATCCTAGCTGTGCTGTGGTCTGTAGAGTCTCAATCCTTCTTTTTATCCCGAGCTCCTCCAGTCTCGCCCTCAGTGTCTTCGGGACAGTTCCTAGTGCGCCTATTATTACCGGTACTTTACACCAGTTGCCTGGTGGTCACATCTGGAGACTGAGTGAAGGCAAGTCTCCTCAGGTTTCCAGCCCTCCTCTCCACACTCACAGTCCACAATTTCACACCAATTTCCCGGTGGTTATTGCTGAAGGCTGAGTGACAATAAGTCTTCACGGGTCTTCAGCCCCCCTATCATAGCAGCAGCGTGGTTCGTACCTCCACTACAATTTGTGGCGTGTTTTTACCTTCTCTCCTCTTCTCTCTGTTAGGCCACTGCTAACAGCTGGGGGTCATAAATCTCATATTTCTTGCACTCTCGTCAGTTTTCGACCAGTGCGCAGCCGTGCTGTGATCTATATAGTCACAATCCTTCCTTTTATCCTAAGTTCTTCTAATATCGCTTTCAATGTCTTTGGTACGGCTCCGAGTGCACATACTTTGATTGGTGCTACCCTGACTTTCATGTTTCACACATTTTTCAGCTCCCTTGTCAGGTCCTGGTATTTTCCCAGCTTTTCACTCCCTTTCCTATTTACTTTGTGGTTTGCAGGCACGGCCACGTCTATCATTTTGGCAGGTTTTCCTCTTCTTGTCTACGATAACTAGTCCTGGTCTTCTCGCTTGGATAGGTTGGTCCGTTTGGATGTCAAAATCCCAGAGTAATTTGTGATTTCCATTTTCCAGGGTTGTCTTAGGTTTATGCTGGTACCACTTTTCCGTATGATTAAATCCCATTCGTTTACTCAGTTCCCAGTGTATCACTGTTGCTACTCTCTCGTGTCTGTGTTTATATTCCCTTCGGGCAAGTTTACTACATTCAGTAGTTGTGGTTTGCAGTCCCATCCCTTCCCCTACATAGGTGGCATTTGCTGTTTTTCTGTGTCCTGTTGATTTTTGCTCTGATACAGTTCGTCCTGATGCAGTTGTTTCGGGCATCCATGATGAACGATTCTGTTTCTCTCTTCATGTTTCCTTTTCGTAGCCATGTCCATGATCTCTCGTTTGCCACAACCTGTATCTGTATCCGTATAGCTTCTTCTGTTCCCATTTTTCTTTCCTTGTTTGCTGTGCTGCTCCATCGTTTTCCCACTTTTTTGTTTGTCGTTGTGTTGCCTGGGGCGCCCTCTGTTATGCCTTCACTGTTTGCTTGCACGTACTTTTCTAGACTTGTTTGGCCCACTAGTCTTCTATGCTGGCGAGTCCTCTGTCGCCTTCTTTTCTCTTAACGCACACTCTATTCGCGTCATCTTGTGCCTTGTGAATTGTCATAAGCTTCCTTGTTCGCCTGTCCGTTGACTAAGGTTCTTCCTTTGTTCATCCAAGGAATGGTACTGTGTATCTTACTATCGATACAGTCTATGTTTTCCTTCCTTTTATCAGATTCCTACTGTTTAGTTCGGTCTCAAATATTTTTCTTATCTTCCTAAGGTATTTTCTTTCTATATCCTCCTTCATTTCTTCCCGTTTTATCGCGTCGCATTCGAGAAATCCCAAGAATTTGTACCGGTCTTGTGTGGTCAGTGATCCAATTTTCCTGCTGTCCGGGGGTTCGACTCCTTCTGCTGTTGCAAGCCCCTTTTTGTGCATTACCATTACTTTGTAAATATTTTTTATGTCGTCCATGTTTATTAAGTGGTTGACTTTTCCCTTTCCTTCGGAGAATCGGTATCCTTTGGTGTTTTTCAGGATTTAGTTGTAGATTATGTGTGTTATTATAGTTAAAACAAACGATAGTCGGGACAGCTAGTCTCCTTGGAAGATTCCCCTTTTTATACTTACCCCTGCTAAGATTTCTCCTAGAGTTGTCAAGTCAACTTTGCAGATTTTCATAAAGTTGGCGATGAGTCTCAAAACTGGTTCACTGATCTTGAATATTCTGAGGCGTTCGAGTGTCCAGCTGTGTGGAATCATGTCGTATGATTTTTTTCATAGCCATTCTATCCCATTGGAACGTTCTTCTTCTTTTCTCTTACTTCTTTTAAGATTATCTGTTCGACGTAGAGCAAGTCATTCGCCCCTTTGGTTCCTCTCCTGCACATTTTCTGTTCTTCTGGTTCCTTTACTATTCTTTCCATATATATATATATATATATATATATATATATATATATATATATTCTTCCCGTTATCTGTCCAGTTTGAACTTTCTATCCTAGTAGTAGGCATGTGATTGGTCAATAATTTCTCGCCCCTTTTCAGTGTCTTCTTGGATGAAGGGGGTTCTGCCTCTTGTCATCCATTCTGGGACTTTGCCTTCATTTAGGCAACTTTGGAGTTGGTAGATGAGCCTATCGTGTAGTGCAATGAATTTTTAAATCAATATCTGTGAATTCCCATCAGATACTTTACAGTTGGCTATTTTTTGAGAGCGTATTTCTATGTGGTTCCATTCAGTACAATTGGTTCTTCATTGTCTATGTTCTTTTTTCATGCTATCCAACCATTCCGAGGCTTTGTTGTGTCTTTTCGGGCGTCCCCAAATGCCGTTCTAGAAGTTCTTTGTTTCTGTGACATCTGGCTTTATGTTCTGTTTTCTTTCTACGTTCAGATCCTGGCAAAACTTTCTCTCGTTGGTTTAGAAAGTGCAGTTCTGTGTATTTTGGGCGGTCCTTTGTCCTTATTTGTTCAGTCTTGCTACTTTGGCTAGTTTTCTTCAGTGAATCTCTTCCACTGCCACGGGGACACCTTTTTATCTTATCTTGTATTTGTCCCATAGACTTACACCCAGTCCGTTCAGGTATAGCATTTTTTCGTTAGATCTGTCTTTCTAAAGTTGTTCCTCAGTTGGGTTTTGTTACATTCTATTAAATGGGGCTATTCTTTTTGTTGTAAAAATTCCGTTACCATTTTCGCCCCAGCGTAGATTAGGTTGTTAGGGCCCCGTCAGGCCGTTCATTTTAAGGGAGGCAGTTGATATGTTCGGTTACTTTTTCAAAAAGTTTCTCCCTAACCTTGTCCCTAAGAGTTAGTTGTGTCATTTTGTTCTTGCATTATTTCTTTTAAAGTGAGCATCTGGGTTTTCTCATATTCCGATGGGGTGTCAGCGTCTCACGCTCTCTCTGGTGTATGCCTTTGTTCAGGGATTTTCTTTTTGTTTGGGCTCGTTTAGATTTTGTCGTTTACTATGTTGGTTGTGTTGAGAAGTTCCTCTTCGTGTAAACCACAATTTTATCGCAGATCTATTGCAGTTCCGTCTCTGAGAGCCATTTGTTTTTCAGAGTTTATTTCACTTGATCAGCCAAGCGCAGGTTTGATTCCTACACGGTGGATTTTCCCCTCCATATTTTGAGCGTGCGTTCCTTATAGAACCACACAGACGGTTTGGTATTGAAATAGCAATACATCACTAACCTGCTGTATTCTCTAGTTCATTTTCTCTTCTTGTTTTAGCTAACTGCTCGGTGACGGCTTTTCCCCTCCTCGTTGCGGAGCATGAGCGGGGATTTGGGCCAACAGTAGCTTGGTAACGACTGTGCCCCTCCTGAAGACCACTAATAATACATGAGCAGAGCTCATTATTATTATTATTATTATTATTATTATTATTATTATTATTATTATTATTCTACCAACCACTAGAAGAACAATTTAATCATATAATCATGAATTATCTTCGATATATTCAAGCTTACCCTACAAAAATGTCAAAGGAATTAATCATAAACAACCAATACTGTGTAAATATGAATAAAAAAAAAACTAGTTAAAAGACAAAATTTTACGATATATCTCCGTAACAAATCCATCCCACTTGACGGATGGATCACCAACACGACTGATAAAAATGCTCTGAAACATTCCAAATACAATCAACATATTTAATAAAACCAGCCACAAGCTCGCTTTCCCCGCGGGAGATAAATAATTGTAAAAGACTGCAAAAATTACCAACAAATATATCAACACGTCTAATAGTTAGAATGATTTTAAAACTCACGAATCAATAACATAAGAACGAGGACATTGCAAAAACTAAAATAAGCAATCAATTTAAAAGAAAATAAAGTAATGAACAAAAACTTGAGTTACTACGAAAGGGACAATAATAAACAAGAAAAAAAGAAAAAGAAGTATAGATAAAATGAGGCGGAGTTTTCCGACCAGAAGATTGACACACCTCCCAACAACTTCCTGAATAGGCATCTGAACTAATCGAATCATTCGCCTGAAGAAGCCCGAAAGGGCAGAAACATAAACGTAATTGTGTAGTGAATCCATTATTTCACACATATATATATATATATATACAAGAATAAGTCTACAGTCTAATGATGAAAGATGTATTCATTTAAGATATCAAACATTTATTTTTTAACATTTTCTCCTTTTTTTGTCAAATATCTAATTCAACGGTGAAAATAAATCAAATAAACCGAACAGTATACAATGAAAATATCAGATCAAAATTCAGCTAATAACTACGTGCCAGGCCTTAGACTTATTGATCCACTATCTTATAGATACATTGGATGTATTCGTGCATATCACAACAAATTTACGTAAAGTTCCTGTCAATAAAATACCGAATTACCATCCTTTTCTTCCCTTTCCGATGACTTCTTGAACGAAATGTATATTACTGTATCGGAATATCATATATTCTTGAATATAAGTCGACTGTGAGTATAAGATGAGTCTAGAATTGAGCATAAAATTTCAGAAAATCGACAGTCTCGAATACGTCAAGTCTGTTATTTTGCCATAACGTCGTCCTGAGAGATATGCCCTTCTCATGAATGGAGCGTTTATGGTACTTGGTCAGCTGTCAAAAAAACATAAGTATATAGCACTTCACACACAACCATGGTAAAGGATAACTGATACGAATTGTGCCTATCGACGCTAAATTCATATAGGCAACATCAGTGACCATTTTGACTGGTCGGCAGGTGTCGAACTGTTCATTTCGGTCTATTTGGTAAATATAAAAGAATCTTCGGTATTTACATGTCATCTTTGAAATCTATTAAACTTGGCGTTGTACGACAGAAAACCAGTAGAGTAATGTCCACAGAGAGGGTTGAACTTACGACAGTAGTAATGGTCTGCGAGAATCAAGGCGCCTTTTTTCAAGACCAGTGTTGTAGGGAACTCAAGAGAATTGAACAAACGACTCTAATGGATTGGGCTGCGAGACGAGATTTTTAACCGCAGCCCTAACTTAGCAAGCTGTCATTTTCTTCGACATCATCATGATCATATCTTCATCATCAGCAGCCTTTCAATATCCGTCGTTGGACACACACATTCCCCAAGATTCGCCAGACCGTAGGTATCACGGCGCCAATATCTTATGAATACAAGTCATCACGCTATCTTATTTTTTGTCGGTCTCTATTTCACTGTAATCTCTGGGGATCCACGTTCTGAATCAAGATGTCCAGCGGTTATGAAATTCATACAATAAGACCAGACCATTGCCATTTTGGATTTTTACATGATAAATTACCGTACATGTGTATGCGTCTATACTTAAACACATGGCATATTAACCAAATTGTGCAGTATTCAGTCATTTCGGACAGTTTCTATCATACTGTCTTTATCTTTTTTCGCAAATTCATTACGAGGAATATTTGAAAAGAGCACTACAGCGAATCCGCGCTAAACAGGGTAGTGCTCAGCGGAGTATGACTGTATACATATCACATGGAACCATCTGCGTGTAACTTTGAGCTTTCATCAACCAGAGGAAAGAGATGTAAGGATGCGATGTATGAAAAAAATGCCTTTTGTTAAAGAGACAATTACCTTTTTAATTAGATTGTCTTTCCGATCATAGATTTATCAAACTATTACACTCGCTTTTTGTAACACTTCAACTATAATATGAATCATAAAGCGATTGTTTTGAAGGTAATGATGTCACTAAACTTATCGTCTGCTGACGGCTTTCGAAGACACAGTGTCGGCATCTCGTAGTTTGAAGCAATAGCTTTCATTTGCACACATTAAAAATATCACCAAAGTGGCAATTTCTTTAGCTTTTTGAAAATTCGCTTCTCTATGATCAAATTTTTAATTAAAGAAGGCTTTCTTCTGTCTCGATATACAATGGACGCAGTGACCTCTCCAGGACGCAAGCCTGGGCGAAACGTACCGGAATCCAAATCGACAAATATCAACTCTTACTCTCGCTGATATAGTCTAGAAAAAAAGAGCCGTGCACTTTTGACATTGGCTCGACTGCAGGAGCTACTGGAAGGACGTCAAGGGGGCTTCACTCCTTGGGTTGGAATCAGAGCTGTCCTTCTCCTACACTGGTTGCCTTCTCAGGGTAAGAGAGCCTTGTCTGTTTTGCTGTTTTACGCACAGCCAGGGAATGGGACAGAGAAAAGGGATGGATCCATACCTTTTCCAAGGGCATTAGTACGAAATGAACTCGCATCTCTAACCAATCCTTTTAGCTCTTTTACAAAAAAAACATCGCTTGTTTACGGTTCCAATCACCGCCAACACCAACTGTAGCAGCCATTATAACCGAACTACAGAACATTACTCCACTCCTTCCATAACAACTGCGATCTTGCTAATCTATTCGGTGTCTTAATTGCGCACCTTTCTATCTCAGCCTCCTTCCCCCAACTTGTGCCTGGTCTCTTATTACTACGTTTACTGCCGTTTACTATCCCACGGGCGCACATCGATCACTTTTTTAGTTCCATCAGTTGTCGCCACTTATTGTTAAGTGCCCAGCCCTTCTTAATTTTTGCTGCTGAATTATTTGCACCCTTTCCTTCATTCTAACCACTTCCCTCATCCATGTAGATTTTTTTCTGTCCCTGAGGGATGTCCCTGGCATTGCCCTTTTCATGGCTTTCTCTGCGATTCGAAGTTGGTTCTCAGTTCTTTTTGTTGATTTCCATGTTTTTTATCCGTAAGTCATAGCTGGTATTATGCCTCCATTGTATACTTTTACGCTCTAAGCACATCGGCAAGAGGCCTATTGAGGAACACAGTTCAAACAATCATTGTTAAATACCAGTATTTTGACATGACGACGTTCCAGCGAGCGAGTGTGCTCATCTAACAGACATAGTTAAGTGTAAACAAAAGTAAAGCAACGAACAATATTAACGGCAATGTCAAGTGCATTCCCGACAATCCAAGCGTGTCTCTACGACAACAGCGACAAAACCCACAACAACGAAATCCAATTATGTGTATTACATGTTAAAGAAACTGGAATTTAATTGTGTTATACAATTTAAAAAAACACAAACTAAAATGTCTCTTAACAAAACGGCGAAGCAAATTAAAACAAAGGACGGGAAGCAGTATCAGATTGTTGCTCGAATTACTTAAATGAAGCATTGGACAACCGTAGCCATCAGATATGGCAAAGGGTTCTATCCCTTTTTTTTTATATGTTCGTACGTTTATGTGTCTATGTATTTGCTTGCTTGTTTGTCCCAACGCTCCTGGCCAAACCGTTTTGTTTACAGACTCAAAAATTGGCTACAGTGTTCCTCTAGGTTACCTCTAAAAGTGTTTTCATTTTCATTTTCCGAAAGAAAGATGCAATTTTTTTTTTACTTTTCTCGGGCATTATTCTTGATTCATTGATAACATTTAGATTCTGCAGAATATCGATGTCTCGAGATGTTTTTTAAAATTCTATTCCAGATTATTTTCACTCTATTCTAGATGTTTCTTTTACTCTATTCTAGATATTTTTTACTTGATTCTAGATATATTTTACTTGATTCTAGATATTTTTTTTTACTCGATTCTAGATATTTTTTACTTGATTCTAGATATATTTTACTCGATTCTAGATATTTTTTACTTGATTCTAGATATTTTTTACTTGATTCTAGATATATTTTACTCGATTCTAGATATTTTTTACTTGATTCTAGATATTTTTTACTCGATTCTAGATATTTTTTACTTGATTCTAGATATTTTTTACTCGATTCTAGATATTTTTTACTTGATTCTAGATATTTTTTACTCGATTCTAGATATTTTTTACTTGATTCTAGATTTTTTACTCGATTCTAGATATTTTTTTTTACTTGATTCTAGATATTTTTTACTTGATTCTAGATATATTTTACTCGATTCTAGATATTTTTTACTTGATTCTAGATATTTTTTTTTTTACTTGATTCTAGATATTTTTTACTCGATTCTAGATTTATTTTACTCGAATCTAGATATTTTTTACTCGATTCTAGATATTTTCTACTTGATTCTAGATATTTTTTACTTGATTCTAGATATTTTTTACTTGATTCTAGATATATTTTACTCGATTCTAGATATTTTTTACTTGATTCTAGATATTTTTTACTCGATTCTAGATATTTTTTACTTGATTCTAGATATTTTTTACTCGATTCTAGATATTTTTTACTTGATTCTAGATATTTTTTACTCGATTCTAGATATTTTTTACTTGATTCTAGATATTTTTTACTCGATTCTAGATATTTTTTTTTACTTGATTCTAGATATTTTTTACTTGATTCTAGATATATTTTACTCGATTCTAGATATTTTTTACTTGATTCTAGATATTTTTTTTTTTTTACTTGATTCTAGATATTTTTTACTCGATTCTAGATTTATTTTACTCGAATCTAGATATTTTTTACTCGATTCTAGATATTTTCTACTTGATTCTAGATATTTTTTACTCGATTCTAGATATTTTTTACTTGATTCTAGATATTTTTTACTCGATTCTAGATATTTTTTACTTGATTCTAGATATTTTTTACTCGATTCTAGATATTTTTTACTTGATTCTAGATATTTTTTACTCGATTCTAGATATTTTTTACTTGATTCTAGATTTTTTACTCGATTCTAGATATTTTTTTTTACTTGATTCTAGATATTTTTTACTTGATTCTAGATATATTTTACTCGATTCTAGATATTTTTTACTTGATTCTAGATATTTTTTTTTTTTTACTTGATTCTAGATATTTTTTACTCGATTCTAGATTTATTTTACTCGAATCTAGATATTTTTTACTCGATTCTAGATATTTTCTACTTGATTCTAGATATTTTTTACTTGATTCTAGATATTTTTTACTCGATTCTAGATATTTTTTACTTGATTCTAGATATTTTTTACTCGATTCTAGATATTTTTTACTTGATTCTAGATATTTTTTACTCGATTCTAGATATTTTTTACTTGATTCTAGATATTTTTTACTCGATTCTAGATATTTTTTTTTACTTGATTCTAGATATTTTTTACTTGATTCTAGATATATTTTACTCGATTCTAGATATTTTTTACTTGATTCTAGATATTTTTTTTTTTTTACTTGATTCTAGATATTTTTTACTCGATTCTAGATTTATTTCACTCGAATCTAGATATTTTTTACTCGATTCTAGATATTTTCTACTTGATTCTAGATATTTTTTACTTGATTCTAGATATTTTTTACTTGATTCTAGATATTTTTTACTCGATTCTAGATATTTTTTACTTGATTCTAGATATTTTTTACTCGATTCTAGATATTTTTTACTTGATTCTAGATATTTTTTACTTGATTCTAGATATTTTTTTTACTTGATTCTAGATATATTTTACTCGATTCTAGATTTCGTCCTCACTCTATTCTAGATCATTTTTTAATCTCTTCTCTGGATGTTTTTTACTCTATTTTAGACGTTTTTTTCACGTTATTCTAGATGATTTTACTCTTATTCTAGATGTTTTCCTGTGAAAAACACTAGTGATGTCATAAATAGACTTTATTCTGACCATGTTTATTCTTCGATGAATTTTTTTTACATGACTTCAAATTTTGACTACGGTAGTTCAATCATTGACTGTGACGTTGAATTGTCGTTATAATCAACTTTTAATAAGTTGGAAAACATCAACCGAGAAAGAAAATTTGTGCAGAATTGATCCCTTTGTTTGAGCCCGGTAGCATTCACTGTTGTTTTGTTTGTTTTCTGAAAATTCAGACCTCTTGAAATAATCACTGTCAAATAAATGACTCGAACAACGTGCACATGAGGAAATCATGATCAACCTCACATGGAGGGATCACAAGACAGCACAGTATAGTAGAGAGAAACAGTCAGGGGTATCATAGAATCCATTAAAGAACTCAAATAGCAATAAGCTTTGCATGTTGCCAGAATATCAATCAACCGATGTACATCACGACTAACAACGTGGGTCCCAAGAGAAACTGTGGCCGCCAAAATATAAGATGGCGTGACGAAAGTATTGGTATCCGCGATGCCCATGAGAGAGAGGTCTGGCGAATCATGGGGAAGGTCTATGTTAAACAACGGACGTTAAAAGACCGCTGCTGTTGATGATGATGACAAGACATGACAAATAATTCTGTCCCATGATAGCTACCACGTTTGCATATAGTAATGGGTGAATAAATGCAACCAATATTATGGGACATGATGGATAATACTACCCTCGTCCTATTATAGTTATCACATTTGCATTGATTAATGTGAATAAATCGAACCACTATTATGGGTCATATTGAAAAATAATACTTCTGTCCCATTATAGTTGTTACATTTGTATATAGTAATAACTCAATAAATGTAAACTATTATGGGACATAACGAGCAATACTACCCCTGTTCCATAAAAATTGTTACATTTGCATGTAGTGAAAAAAGAAGTGACTCATTCATTGATCACCACCTAGTCCAAATTTTTTAATTGATACTTCTTTCTAAATGTTGCCCATATTTCTTTGATGGAGTATTTTCATTATTACTATTTCTTTTTTTACGATTATTTGTTTCATCTCATTTCTGCTACTTGATTCTACCCAGTAGTGTGTATGTAATAGCATTAATTTGTCCAAATTTTTCCGATTAAGATGTTTTGACGGTACGTTGAGCGTTTTCTGTTATTTTTACCATTTTTCTCCCTGACCTTCTGAAAACGAAATTTCATACGTAACAAATTGATGATAACAGAAACATCGGGATTTCACATAAATGAATTATCGTAGCCCGTGCGTGAACCACAGCTAATTATATAAGGAATTATCTATAATAATCACAAAAGGGTCTTTGATAAAAAAATCCCCCCAAAATTCCAGCGCAAGATTTGGGCAATGTTGGTCCAAAATGACCATAAAACCTCAAAAAGCAGGTTTTTAACACACATACACACACACGCACACACACACACGCACACACATACACACACATATACATATATATATATATATATATATATATATATATATATATATATATACATAAACGTTTTAGATGGTGCTTAGTGGTGGACTCATGCAGATTTTCAAGGTTGCAGCCCTAAAAATGTGACCAGGAGCAACCAGAGACACACACAGACAGCAAAGAGAGAAGAATACGTAGCCCACTTGACTGGTTGATCGAGTGGGCCATTTGTAGGGCTACAGTAATTTGATATAACTTCTCCCTTTTATAATAAAGGCGGAAAGCGAAAATAGCGTAGAGCCAGCGTGAACACTGTCCCTATCTCTCCTACGCCCAACTCCTATACCTCTCACCATTTCAACCTCCGACAACTCTGCCCAACCATCATTATAATCATTTTTAGGGTTTGCAAACAGAAATCTTTTTTCCTTTATAAATTTATGGTAAATATTTACTCGCTCTACGTCAGTTCGATATCCGAGTAGTTCTTATGGGGAGGCTCTATTCTTGAATAGCGGAAGAAATCATTACCTGACCTCAGTGGGAAATACGTATAAGCATTACTTTCTCTTGGCTTAGTTTGGCACAAGGCCATGGTTATGGGGGACGACAAAATGGTAAACTGTTAACCAAAACTGTTGAGATGGGTTTCTTCAGTTCTCAAGTTGGTCTGGCAGGCAAGCTGGTTGGCTATGTACGTATCACAAGCCGCGTTAATGGAGCTAGACGACTGGAAATTTGAACATTTACTCCTTATTATGTTGAGAGAAAACGTATTTTCTTGAATTCCCCATTTTATGTTGGCTTTTGGAAGGGGTTCAATTTGTAATGGAAGTTTATGCTAAATTGATCCAGTAGTTTGTGTAATGCTTTATTTGAAAATTCATTTTTTTAGTGATCACTGACCAATAAAA
>OY735204.1:1735747-1890747 GCA_963457665.1 Thysanoteuthis rhombus | reverse complement strand
ACCTTTGTTGACAGTTTTGGTTGACGGTTTCTAAACAATTGCAGACAGAATACGGGTGGAATGTTTTTAGTCGGCGAGAATATTGGGAACGTGCTATTGACGGAGATGGGTGGAAACGGGGTGGGGTTCTATCTGCGTGGGATGGATGGTACGCGTTATTAAATTGGTTGACAAGAAGGGTGGGGGGAATTACACTCGCAGGGTAGCTACCCACCTCACCTCTACTATCCCCTTCCATCTCTACCCCGGCCCCCTAATTTCTCTCTTGCTTTGATCCATTCACTCTGGTTGGTCAGTTGCTGTCTTTATCATCATCGTTAGGTCGGAAATTGAGCGAAGGATACAAGGGAAATTGAAAGCATTCAACAAGAAAAAAAGGCAGTTTTGTTGGATCGAAGTTTCGCCATTTACCGGCCATTTTGATTAGAGAGAACAGTTATCGGTTAGCAACTCTCACGTAGGAGTTGAATGTTTCCATCAAGATTAAATACTCAATATTCAAACATATAAAACGAAAACTCTACTTCTTCCCCAAAGAAACAATAACCTGACTGTCTCCATCATAATATATATATATATATATATATATATATATATATATATATATATATATATATATATATATATATATATATATATTAGGGTAACCAACGTAAATAAGCCCCGTTTTAAAAAATAAATAAGACGTATAAAACAATATCAATATACAATACATATAAAACCTTATATAAAATGACAAACTATACCGTAAGAAAGGGAGGTGGTGTTTGATCAACACTGCTCGGGTGTTGTGTTAATGTAACTGCTCTGTTTTTAAAATCCCCAAAACGGTTACATGGTGAACAACAGATGATCCCAACAAGAGACAATTTATACATTGTACAATAATAACAAAGTATCAGGAGAAACAAAGAAAAAAAACTTTTGAAGATTACATAAATTGCAATAACAGATATTGGGGAATGGGTGACTGAATTCTATTGGAAAAGTTATTTATTGTTTAGTGTTTAAACCTGCAAAGCTGTCTAGACAATCTATCTATCTATCTATCTATCTATGCTCGTGATGTGTACATAGCAAGTCAGTCAAACCAACTTGAAAACTCCCATCTTTCAAAAACAAAGCGTAAAGAAGGTATCAATTTGACATAAACATTAAATGCAAATTGAACCCTAACCAAAAATGTATTTGAGCTCCTCCTTTGAGAGCTAGAAAAAAACAAAACAATAAAAAATGTTTTTCCAGACATAATAAGAAGTAAATGTTTGAAATGTAAGCCCTCTAGTTTGGTACGATTTTTCGCGTGATACGTAGGCACATGCCCAGCCAGCTGGCAAGACAGATATGAAAACTGAAGAAGCCTTTTTTGATAGTTTTGGTGACGTTTTTCAATATTAGAAATATCGTTTAAATCTCTGCGGCAAATGACTAATACTGTAACCTTTCTCGTGTCTAACAGCAAAGCGCTGGTCAACTCTTGAGAGGTGCAGGAGAACGAATCAGTCCTAATTTTCAGAAATGTATCACATTTAAAAAAAAAGAAGAATACCACCTCTATCTTCGGACGAGGCAGGCTTAAAATGCAAAGAGCACCTGTTAATATTTATAATCTCCTCATTTGTCAGTGGTCAATATTAATCGCATAGATCGAATATTATGCAATGAAAATTTCAGATCAAAAACTGAAGCCAATAATAACATGTTGTATATTATATGATCGTAGATGATATATCATATTATATAAAAGAACTGGCTCTGTCAAAGTATACCCAAAACATTGGGGCATTTCAACCAAAATTTACTTAAATTTGGCATGCATACTCAATAGGTTTACAGAAATGTTTTAAAGTGAAACATAACGAGAATTGTTATTTAATTATGATACCAAATTGATTCCTTACGTAGATTTTTGGTCAAAGGTTCAATTTGCTAAGTAAGTTTTTGCTAAAGCGATCCCGTTGTCTTTTGTCTGGCAGCTATTAGGCTTAGTTTTTGAAAAAAAAGTGAGATTTCTTTTATTGATCTCTACCCAATAGAATGCGAGAAAAGTGAATTATTTATTGATCAACCCCTTTTCCTATTTTTTCATTTGATCACCCCTAACGAGATAGGCTGCCAAAAGTTGTTTGTCACGTGACGGTTTCTATTGACTGACCACCAAGACCTATATACTAAATCATCGTAACCCTACAAATTGACCAACCAAACAACTAGCCAAGAGGCTCGTCAGCGTGTCTATGTGTGTATCTACGGTCTCTCCTGATCACATTTTGGGGGTTACAACCGAGAAAATCTGCATGAGATCACCATTAAGTACCATCAAAGAGCAGTTATTTTTGTTTCCTCAAAAAAGGTGTTCATTTGCCTCAGTGGCCATTTTGAACCATCAATGTCCTAATCTTCAGTTGGTATTTTTTTCAGATGATTCTAGATGAAAGACTTATTTGATTTTTTTATATTATTTCAGATAATTTGTTACATAATTGAATCTAGTATAAGCGCCGGCTGCAGTGATTCATTAGTGCGATATATATATATATATATATATATATATATATATATATATATATATATTGTTTTTCTACTGTGCGTTTCTCTGTAAAATTCATGTTCTCCATATGAACCATTCCGCTGCGAATCTTGCATGGATATATTGATCAGGAAATGACAAAAATAGAACACCAGTCCCTGCACTTCTGTATTCCTTCATTCTTGTATTCCTGTATTCTCTCAAGAAAATAACAGACTTCTCTTTCTAGTGCATATATATATATATATATATATATATATATATATATATATATATATATATATATATACTTTTCATATTCTAATGCGGAAAAAGGAAACCTTTTTTGGTCAATTTTTATAAATAGCCCCGAAGTATCCAGAACCGTGTGTCATGCAAGAGACTATTAATCTGATCTGTGTTATTTCGACGTAGTGTTATAACTGTTTATTATATGACTCTAGGTTCTTGTAGCATTTAATTTATATATATATATATATATATATATATATATATATATATATATATATACTCAAGGGAATGGAGTGTGGCCGACTTGAACCGAGTTCAACTGGCTAAGACAGCTTGTGTACACTTTCCTCGAAATCCTTTGTTGAAGGCATGAATCCAAGTATCCTTCCAGTTATTGATAAAATAGCGAAGGGTGACGCCACTTCGATTGCTTGTTGCCTCTGTCTATAATGCATATTGCAAAAAGAATGAATAGTTATGTGACATTTAGAATCTGAAGCCATTGCCAGCGCAAGGGCACTATTCACTTTATTTGTTTAAGACTCGGTCGATATCATTGGTCGACGAGGTCCTCTCTTCCAGGATAGAGAGGAAATCTACTCAAGAAAGGAGATTTCAATAGTGGGGGGATGCTGCATAGATCACCAGCAGCACCTGCTTTGGCTTGCTCGGTCAGAGTCCGATGGCACTGAGAAATACGAGACGTCCAGGTGTTGTGCTGAGTTGCAGGTGAATGCCAGTTCATCGATCTTTCGATGCCCGCCTATCGCAGTTCTTTACAGTGGTCTCTGTAGGATTTCCTCTCCAACTCCCCTGTCTTCCACGACAAACCTACAAAGAAGTGGGATAGGGTTGGTACACTATTTGTATACACATACGTACATGTGCGAGGGTTGTCACTTTTCCAGGGAGGGAAAAAAGTATATATTCTGAGGAAGGGGGCAATAGGTATATTCGGAATATATCATAGTGGCGACCCTGTTAGGTGATAGTCATTCCACCCTCCATCTGTAGTGTAAATAAGTACGACCCATTGCATGACCAGGATATTAGGTGATGATCACCTGACCCTCCGTGACACAATAGACAGTACAGTGTTTTTATATGGGAGCATTGGGTTGGGGTTGTATGAAAAAAATTGCACTTCATCATTTATCGTTTATTACATTTCTGATCTTATATATAGCTAGCCTATTGCCATTTGTAATGATTCATATGATATATCTAACTCCCGTTTATTCTCTAGTATACTGTTCTGTTTTGTGATCTCTCCAGGTGATGTTAAGTAGGATCTTCTGTTGTGCGTGTAGAACAGTTTTCTGTTTGAGGGCTAATCTTTTGGTAAGGGTTCCATGTTTCAGCTCCTCGGGTGATCATCGGGACCATGCTTTGTTTGTCAGTCCTTCTCTCGAAAACTAATGTGATTTTTGTGTTCTTGAAGGTTGAGCTTGTCAACCTAGAGTGATTCTTTGCTTGATTTCTTCTCCATTTGAGCAATTTATGGAGTTGTCCTAGGCAAATGTAGTGGTCACCTGCCAGAAACCAGAGGTCGAGTCCACGAATGAGATTTAGAGCCATTGTCAAATTTCTTTTTCTTGATGATAAAAGAAGCGTTGGTGACTAAAAAGTTAGCAGCACGGGAAATAGAATCGGCGTGCTGAGTTCAAACCCCGACTGAGATCTGCATTCAATTCAAACTAATGCCCTTTGGAAAGGCTTAAATCCATCTTCCTATGTAACATACTGCAAGGTTGAATGTGTGACTTCACTTCAGATGCTCGTCATCACCAAGTCTATTTCACGTATCGTAAACCTTGAAGAATGTCGAGATGGAGAAACTCATGACATGAGAATCCCAGGTTGGGATGGCTGTTGTCAAAGTCAGCGTAAGGGCACAACATTTTTTTCTGGATGATAAGTTGTTTGTTTTGCTTACATTTTGTGTTTGCATTGTTCACAACAAATTTCTCATCTTGGGCGGTATCGCCCACCGGTGGGCAATTTCAGCTCTTGGGTGGGCAATGAGCAATAGTGCTGAAAGTGGTGGGCGTTTTCAAAATTTAAGGGGTGGTATTGGATTTTGAGTATGAAAGTCCGTAATTGACTATAAAAAATGAGTCAACAGTAACATTTTCTATTATTAATTTACCAAGCAGCACTGTGAAATCGCACATTATGTAAACGTAATGTGTCTGCACAAGTTTCGCCTCACTAGACACAAGAATCACATTGATGAAGTCTGAAAGCTGGTTGGTGTGTACCTAAATAGTTTATGTTACTAACTTACATTACTTTCATTGAAGAGTTTTAAGAGTTAAGAAAAAAATCATATGGTATCATCTTGAATTTTCACTGTAAAGGGGGTCGGTGATACCGAAAAAGGTTGAGAATCCCTGGTTTACACTGTTCACATTTATCACAAGACTTTCATTGTTTATATTATCCAATTTTTTGCCTACTCTAAACTGTTAAATCTTCAACATTATTAACATGATTAACACTGCATGACGTTGTTTACGTTGCACGTTGCTCACATACTTTGTTTATATTTTCTACTCAGTGTTTACATGTTCAGATTGTCTAAAAGATTCACGCTGTTTACGAGAACAACCGCAGCCGCCAAAGATATTTATATGTAAGTGTTTGTTCGTTTGCTTTTTTGTTTGTTCCCTCACTTCTGGCTATACCCTGTTGTCCACAGACTTGAAACTGGCATCAGTACTCCTTTAGTACCCTCCTAAAAAAAATTTTTTTATTTGGAAAAAAGCTCCTTTGACTTTTTTTCGGATGGTTATTCTGACGGGTTTATTAATTACATCCAAATTCTCCAGAATCGAGATGTTTCTTGATTTTTCTACTCTTTTTTTTAGATGTCTTCCCGTCAGAAACGCCAGTGATGTCATGAATAGAATTTATTCTTACCATATTCAGTCACTGATGATATCTTTTTTTTTTACATAATTTCAAATTTTGACACGACGGTTCTTCAAATATTGTCTATAATGGTGATTTATTTATTACCTTATTTGCACAGTCATCATCATCATCATCATCATCATCATCAGTAGCAGCAGCAACAGTCTTTTGGCGTCCGTCTTTGAACATAGATCTTTCCTATTCACCAGACCTCTCTATTATGGGCTTCACGAAGCCAATTCTTTCTTAACTTGTCTAGTTTTTTAGGCCATCTTATTTTCAACCGGCTTCAGTTTTGCGTATGATTTCTGATGATCCACGTTGTGAGTCATGTTGTCCAGCGATTGTCTGCCATAATTACAATTTGACCAGCCATTTGCCATTTTGGGTTTTCTAATGGATTCTGTCAAATTCTTTTCTATATTAAATACTCTGCTGTCTTCTGATCTCCTCATGTGATCTTACACATATAGTAATCCGTTGGTTTTACTTACCGTGACATGTTCCGATCTGAACCATACTATTTAAGCACGCCTACACTTATAGTTTATTATCATAGAATCTCTGTAGCCCCACAAACGGCCCGACCAACCAACCGAGTTGGGTACAGATCCTTCTCTCTTTGCTGTGTGCGTCTCCAGAAGTTCATGGTTACATTTTTGCGGCCACGACCTTGAAAATGTGTATGGGTACACCACTTGGCGCCATCTTTTTTTCAAAACTCTATGGTCATTTGGGCCCAACTATCTCCAAATCTTGCGCTGGTTATAATCGTGGGGGTGCAAGTAGCCTAGCGGTTGACGGAATGGAGAATATATTTGTAAATTTATGTTCGCTTAGCACTGATGCCTTTGGCAAAGACTTGAATCTATCTCTTATCCTTGTGCGCACAATTGCCGAGTAGCTTGACCCCTTAGGTCTTGAGCAAGCAATCAGTCTTACAGCAGAACAACTCTGATTCCAAACCAGAGTGAAGCCTCTTTGAGATGATTGAATGCCATCTTTGACGTCTCTACAGTGGTTTCTGCAGTCTAGCTGATGCTTAACGAATTACTCTCGTCTTTTATTTCTACGAGACCGGAACGGGGCCATTCCAGGATATCCATACGTTTCGCCTTGGTTTTCCTCCCTGAAGATGTCACCAGTGTAGTCTATTGAGGAAGAAGGAGGCCTTCTGATATTAACAATCGTAGTATTTTTTCTTTGATGTTTTGGGGATAGAAACATTATTACTATTTCCTAATTGAGTTTTTCACACCAACAAGACATATCATAAGAGCGTTCAATAGAAACTGTCACCAGAACTGTCAACACAGATTTATTCAGTTTTTAAGTGGGTCTAGCTGAATGACTGGAATGCTGCCCCTGTAATAGACTGACTGGCCGTGCTAATGACGATAGAGGGTAGGAAATTAAAGCATATTTCTAAGCGCCCGCACAAATAGGTTTTTAATAGCTGGGGGTGGGTGGGGGGTGGGGTTAGTTTGCAACAAGAGTTTATGCTAAATTGGTCATTTAGTTTGTGCAGTCCCAGCTTGTTCATTGATCTCACTTTTTCCATTTTTCAATTGATCACCTCACAGCGAAAGACCATATGTGGGCGTATTTCCTACTGGTATCATAGCTGATGTGCGAGCCAAGATGTCTAATGCTGATTTTCAAGGCAAGCAGCTCCTATCAACTTTTTACAATTCTAAACCAAACCAAGTGAACATAAAAACTTCATTTTGAAGTGGATCTACCCTTGGATGAAATGAATGCAATTACCAATGTTCGAGCCCAACTAAAATCCGTAACTTCGAATGCTGATTTTCAAGGCAAGCAGAACCTCATCACTCTGAAGATTGTCGCAACATAATTTTCATACCCCATTCCCTAATAAAACTGAAATTTGGTCTACGGATTAAAGATTGATTTCAAGAATAGACGTTGTTTCAATTTTCCATGTGCTTCGTCTTTATTTAATCAATCCTACCCGTGATATCACTGGTTCCATAAACAACTAGTATTAAAGAAAAAGTTCGACCCTGTACCCTACTAGGTTAGGCATCTTAACGTAACGAAAAATGAAGGAAGAATGTGGCGAGGGGGGCGAAAGAAAAATAATTTGAAAGGAAGACAATGAAAAAAAGGTTTGTCTCAATTTGTCTCTTTCACAGCGAAGGATTTTTTTTATAAACATCGTCTAAGCCTCATGTGTGGTGTTTGTTTTCGGTTGCCCCGAATTTCTTTTCTTCTTCTTCTTCTTCTTCTTCTTCTTCTTCTTCTTCTTCTTTTTCTTCTACAATTTCTTCTTCTTTTACAATTATTTCTTCTTCTTCTTCTTCTTCTTCTTCTTCTTCTTTGTTGTCATCGGCTTCTTCAAGTTTTCACACCACTGATATCTAACGACTTTCATCGGAGATCAAGTGACAGCAATTCCCTCGACTAATTTTCGGGATTAGGTTGTGAACATTGGCGAAACGGGACGAAATTGTAACATAAAATACTACATGGCATCAAAGTCGATGATGATGATGATGATGATGATGATGATGATGATGATGATGATAAGAATAAAGTAATAACATCAAGATTCTTGAGAATCCAGATGTTTCTAGATGTTTTTATACACCATTTGAGATGTTTCCTAATGGAAAATGACTGTGATGTCACAAATAGAATTTATTCTAACCATATTTATTTTTGATGGAATTCTTGTACACGGCTTCCTATTTTGACGCCACGGTTGTTCATTCGTTGACTGTGATGACGAGTTTCATTTAAATTCCACTAATAGCTCTTGTGAAAAAAAAGGAGGTAGAGACGCAAGTTTTCCTTCTGTGCCGTACGTGAATATATGATAAAAGCCATAAGCGATATTTACAAGTTCGTGAGAACGAGGAGAGCATAAGGCATTATTTTCACTTTAGGAGGGCACCCTGGATCGATTGTCATTATCTCATCAAGACGAGAGAGTAAAAGAGAACAAGATTGATCTGCAGACAATCCCAGTCGTGAGAGCTCACTTCAGCGTTGCCAATTAACATAGCAAAACACGCTAAAAACCATTGTTAGCCGTTTTACGTTCATCTTTGATAGCTGAAAATGGCTAGGAAATAGCTAAAGCTTGGCAAAATTTGCTGAAAAAATAGCGCTGGAAATTGGCTCAAAATAGCTGTGAAAGTTGAATTTTCGGGCTAAATTTAGCAAGAAAAACGCTAAATTGGCAACCTTGTCACTGTTCTGACCGCCATTTTGCTTGCGGTCTACTGTTGGGTTTGTCCTTACATACCGTTAAGGGATTGAAATCCATTTTGTTCTGACAAGAAATATTTCTTGCAGATGAAATTTCTAGTCATTTCCCACAGAGATATGAATGTTTGCGTGTAAAACATTTGCAGTTTGGTCTCAGTCAGGGGTGCAGTGTTGACTTTTTTTTTAGGTGCCGGAGCTGACAAAACACTTGACAGTTCTTATATCCTCTCTCTCTTTATATATATAAGTAATTTGGAAGTGACAAATGGTAACAGGGGAGGGCAACGACCATTAGGGATGTTTCGAAATTAATTTCGTCTCGTTCATTCGTTTTTTATAGAGGTGCTCGAGTAGCACTCTGGCGAGCTCTGACAGCGCTACACCCCTGATCTCAGTACCACAGACTTCAATTACACGATAACGTTTTTATATGCGCCCAACATTTTTATAACTGATTTTGTCTGTCCCCAGTTTACTAACACCATTTTTCCTTTTATTTTTTTTGATCACTTGACACTAACGTTATTAATTCTATTTTTAATAAATTCTCGTGATATATATTTATATATAAATTACATCATCAACGTTCACACGCATGGGGTTATAGATTAAAATTGTTTTTGCATTCAAATGTAATTCATATAATCCTCCCTTCTCATAGCACTCCATATCTGCAGTTTCCATTTCAATGGTTCTCTCTATGCTCGATCTACTTTTCAGAGCCCCCCATATTCGCATTTTGCTTTTTAGCGCCCCCCTATGACATAAGGATTCCGTCATTGTTTTTTTAATAGTTTATTTTGCCTGATAAGTCGATCTCTTACATTATTTATTGAGCCAAATCCGGAACCATTGTGCTTATCGAACAATGTCGATTGTTTGCTTTTGGCGTGTGGGTTGGGCCAGTCTTTTGTTTGGGTCCTCGATTACGTCTTTGTCGTTTTGAGCAATTAGTGAATTCTATTACGAAAGATCATAAGCGTAAAGATTTATGTGTCGGTAGTAGCGAATTCTCTGGGAAGAAAAGTTGGAATAAAAAAATTATATATGCGTGTTGGTCGAAAGTCCGCAATAGTAATGGAATCACCCAAGTCGCCAGGGTATATCTTCTGCGGGAGATGCGCCAGGTCCGTTGAAAATCTTTAGAAGGTAACTTCTCGGTGCATAGGCCCAGCTGCGTAAATAGGCAACTGTATAGATGCCACTCAAAAAGAGAACTCAAACTATTGATCTATCAAGTTACCCAGAAAAATTAAACAGAATTAGTCAATCAGTTCATCTGTCAAGTGAACCAACTTTTCCCGAATCTTGCAGGACATTTGATACATTTCTCGAAATTTCTTTGGGGTAGCGATCTTACACCTTGAGTTCCACAAAATTTTGAATAGCACCCGGTGTATATTATGTCTCTATTCAGATTCTAGGAGCCCTCATCATGAATCAATCTGAATAAGATCTTCTCCAGTTTGAGAAAAGGGAATTTAAACGTATTTAAGAACTAATACAAATATACATTCAGACCATTGAATAATTTTGCTTGTATATCACCCCACAAGTCATTAAAAGCTGAGTAAACTTGAATATACTTTCTACATTTTGATCACTAAAATATGGATGACACTGGAGATACTTGCATAAAAATGAAAGACTTTTGGTCACCTCATCATTTTATATAATGATTTCCTTTAAAAAATCACTCACCAATCGTCAACCGTCAACAAAACGTTAGAAACCGTCAACCAAAACTGTCACTGAATTTTAAGGTTGGTCCGGCTGGTTGGCCACGCATCTATGTAATAAGTATACAGACTGCACTAATGGGGCTAAATGGGGGCAGGTTTGAACGTCAATTCTTTATTATGTCTAAAAAACGTTTTTTTTTGTCTTGTGAACTATATCTCCATAGGCCTTTAGTTCAGGGGTTAGTTTGCAATGCTAATTGATGCTAAATTCATCCCTGAGTTTATGTCCGCTTGTTTTTTGGAAATCCAGACTTCTTTTTAGTGATCACTGCCTTACAATGTAAGTTTATGGTAAATTGATCCCTTTTATGGAAATCCATTTGTTTCATAATTCAGAATTTTTTAAATGATCACCACTCAGCAAAAGTTGCAACTTATCCATTGATTACCACGTATTTTAAGCTTTTGTAACAGATTCTATGATATATTCTATTTCTGTTTTCCCCTAGTGTACAGTGCTTGTCTTGTGATCTCTCCATGTGATGTTGAGCATGATTCTCTGCCGTTCACATTGCATGATTCTCAGTTTGAGGGTCAATCTTTTACTTAGTTTCCATGTTTTAGCTCAGTAGGTGACTATTGGGAAGAATCATTATTTATATACACTTCTTTTTAGGGAATGGGAATTTCTTGTTGTTGAAGGTGGAGCTTGCTCTACCGACAGCTTGACATCGTAGAGTGCTCCTTCTCATGATTCTTCTTTTTTAAGGATTTCATAGATTCGTTATTCTAGATAGATTTAGTGGTACACTTTTGTCCGCTCTGCGTTTTTTTATTTCGATTGTTGTGTCTTCGTCACCAACATGTTTGTTGTTCATTTGTTGGTATTTCTTTTAATGAAGTCCATGTGAAGTCCAACTTTCTTTCATTCTTCATCCAATTCGTTTAGCATTATTTCGAAATCATGAAGGTTCTCAGCAAAAGCACGATATCGTCAGCAAATCTTACGATACTCAGGTATTTGCAGACTCTTCTGATTTCTTTTGAAATTGAACAACCGTAGCCATCAAAGATGGCAAAGGAAATCTATCCGTTCTTGAAATATTTGCTTGTATTTGGTTATGTGTTTGTAAGTCCAAACAATCCTGGTCCCATCCTTTCGTCTACTGATTTGAAAACTTTTCCCCCCTTAAAGAGACAAGAGTGAAGGCAGAGGCGTAAGTCAGAGGGAAGATGGAGCTATTTTATAACTTCCCCTTGGCCCTATGTTGGGGCTACCCATATTGGAGAGGCCTCTAAAAGAACCAAAACTCCTGTGTCTCCAAATCTCTAGCCACACCTTTGACGGGAGGGAAACTATTTCACGTATCTGAAAGCTTTTGTCCTTTTTTTTAATTCCTCAATATATATATATATATATATATATATATATATATATATAGATAGATAGATAGATAGATAGATAGATAGATAGATAGTCCTATCCTTTTGTTTACAGTTTTGAAAATCGGCATTGGCACCCCAATAAACCCCTTCCAGAAGTGTTTCTTTTCTATTGAGAAAAAAATCCAACTTTTTGTGGCTCTAATTTGATGGGTTTATTGCTAACATCTAGACTCTCAAGCTCTTAGATCTTCATAGACATTTGAAAAAAACCTCTATTTTTATGTTTTCCAGTAGAAAACGCCACTGATGTCATCAATAAAATTTATTCAGAACATATCTATTTTTCGATTAGATTTTTTTTTTACATTACCTCGAAAACTCTGTAGTTGTTTAATTATCGACTGCAATGGCAAATTATATAATTTGAAAAAGAACTTTTTATCCAGTTGTTTATGCTTCTGTTTAGAGGTTAAGGACCATGAAATCATTTTCCTAACTTTCATTTCTGATGACATGTCCATGTTCTAATCCCATGTTACTATCTTGTCTAGGAATACCATTTTCTCTGTGTCGAGCAAGAAAAGAGAGACAAGTTTTGACCTTTGTCTGTTTCCCGTAAGTTCATGTTCAGAACCCATTTCCTCAGCTCCTGAAACATTTGTAAACGACATTCGACGGTTGACTGATTGCACAAGCCATAAAGAGTTGATTAAACTTCAAAGAAACATTTTAAGATTTTCCTAACATTGTTGAAAAAAGTTTAATGTTCATCTTTGAGACAGTATTTAATATGCTCAAATATTTCCAGCAATATTCATTCAACATTTTCTGTAATGTATTCCTTGATATAAAAAAACAGCAACAAAAAACAAACAAAAACCCACCTTGAATGGAAAAGAACACCCCTAGCCCCAGTCTACAAGTACAAAGGGGTGGGGGAAATGACTATTGTTTGATAAGAATTGAAGAGTAGGAGTGACAGTGGTTCAACTTCTGAAAAGAGGTGTTAAAGTGAAACCCATCTCTCTTGATATATATATATATATATATATATATATATATATATATATATATATATATATATATATATATATATATATATATATATCTCAAGAGGTGTGTGTTTGTTTGTCACGCACTAAAAAGTGCCTAAACACGGGTAGCCAAAACAAATTTGACATGCCTACTCAATGGTCCTGGGGGAGGTTTTGAAATGAAGAGTTATGAGAAAAACAAAGATTTTAGAAAGGGGTTTTATTTACTATGTAACTATAATACTAAACTGGGAACCTACTTTCCGTCCATATACATGTTTTCTCATTATATATATTTATACTTGAATTATCTAATGGTTCAAGAGTGAAGGGAAACTATCCACCTTCCATCAGGGGTCGAGAGTGGATAGATATTTTCCCTTCCTGCAAAGGATGAAAGGTTATATATATATATATATATATATATATATATATATATATATATATATATATATATATATATATATATGAGAGCTGTTTCTATGTCTGCCAAAGTGAAAGGAGACTTTTTCCTCCCTTTAAGGGGTCAGTAGTTATTGGAGACCACTCCCTTCAAGAGATCTAGAGTGAAGGGAAACCTTTTCCCCAATGAAAAGTCAAAGTCTAAGTCAAAGCAGGGAAGGGCAGGGGTTAATTCAAAACGTTGGGGCTCTCTATAACCTTTATAGAGTTCAACTACAGTATCTCTACTGATTACTAGACAGTACTCTCGCTAAATGTTGGAGAAGCCCCTAAAGGAATCAAAGCTCCTGGATCCCCTAATCTCTTGCTATACCCTTGAGTAAAGGGTACCTATTTTACTAGTCCGAGAGCTTAAGCTCTCTTTTTACTCCTTAATATATATATATATATATATATATATATATATATATATATATGTGTGTGTGCATGTGTGTGTGTTTGTGTTAAGGAGTAATAAGGGTCTTAAGTGGTACTGGATAGGATATTGGATTGTCTATAGCTGTCTGTGGATGATACAACTATTAATCCTTATTACAATTAATGTTCCCTTCTTCAGGGTTGAGCACTCTTAGGTAGGGCAACTCATCCATTTTTAAGCTACTATAGTATTGCTCTTCCGACTCTTGAATGGGGCACACTAATGGATGGGGAATTGTAAGTAAATGTATTGCTTAAATTCGGTCATACTCACAGACCAGTTTTACGTAAGGGTGAAATGCCAGCTTCTGGGCCTGAAGCGAAGGTTTTGATCCTACCTCATGGTACTGGAGGGGATATTGGATAGTCTATAGCCATAATTATATATATATATATATATATATATATATATATATATATATAATGCTGTATCTGTAATGCTACAAAAACCATGTAAACATGGGGACAGCTGAACCAAATCTGCGAAGAATTAGCAATAAACATAGGGGAAATTTTAAAAATGAACAAAGTTTTGAGAAAAAAAAAGAGTCTTAAAGGGGGTTTACAATGTTTGAATAATACCAAAGTGTAACCTTACATTTCTTCTAATAAACATGTTCTTTAAGGGTCTCAAATGAGGGGAGACAATGATTTTAAGGGTCAGAAGCGAGGAAAGACTTTTCCCTCCCTGTAAATGGTCAAAAATTAAGTGAGTTTTCTTTAACCTACTTGAAGACGTCAAAGTGTAGGGAACCCTCTTCTGGAGAGTCAAATTAGAGTGAGACTTTTCCTCCTCTTCTAGGGGGACCAAAAGTAAAGAGAAACTTTTCTCCAGACCCCAAAATGAAGGCAGATTGCTATTAACAAAAGTCATCCGGATTCCAAAAATGGGAGAGGGGGGGGGCGTTGAATTTTATAAATGGTAGTTAATCTATAGCAGTTCTAATATTGTGCAACTACAACTCTCATTCAATGTTGAAGAAATTAAGAAAAGGATGTATGTGCTCGATTCCTGCAGTCTCATTTTCTTTGGTTGTTTATTCTATTTACATTGCCTAGGCTAAGTGATACATTTGCATGTAACGACGGAAGATCATTTCAAATGAATGTTTCTGTATAAAATGACGCAATTCATAATCACACACACACACACACACATATATTCACTCATATATATATACGCACGTATACATATCTTTTCAGTCACTATATATATATATATATATATATATATATATATATATATATATCAAGTCAACTGCTGGACGAAGGCCTTCACAATCTCCTTCTGCGACGGTAGCAATTACACTTACTGACAAACCTTTCTATCTCATTTTCCCATCTTGTGTTTGGTCATTTTCTACAATGTTTACTGTCCCGTGGACACCGATCGGTAAGTATTTTGCTTGGTAAGTCTTGCGTTATCATCTGTTCTTACTAAGTGTCTGGTCCATCCCAATTTTCTTTCTTAATTACTTGCATAATATCCTTCACCCTACTCCTCAATCTGATCCTAGTTGATCTATTTTCCATTCCTAGCATTGCTCTTTCCATGGATCACAGTGACTCTATATTAGAACTCAGGTCGTTTTGCTGATTCCCATGTTTCCCAGCTGTAAGTCATAGCTGGGATTATCGCATTCATTGTATACTTTACTCTTAAAGCACTCCGAGAAAATGCCTTTCAACGTGTCTCTATTTATACGAAATGATTTCCAGCCGATCGTTATGCGTTGTTTTATTCCCATTTTACTTTGATTCTAATACCTATCCAACATAAATATATTCGTCAACCTTTTATGGCGGTGCAACACACACACACAAATACACACACACACACACACACACACACACACACACATATATATATATATTAATGAGTACTCACAGAAGATCAATTTCACGAACCTTCGACCCTCAGGTGAGTCAGGCATTCAAAAATATTACCCGTCATGTTTTAGTTTATGTTTACTTTCACTTTGTTTAATATATATTTTTTAAAGTCTCGGATTGTCTTAAATTGATAACTTCCAACAAGTGTAACTTTTCCTTACTGTTTACCAATCCCCTCGGCAACATTTCTTTGAAATTTTGACCCTTTCTTCCTTGAGAATGACCTTCAAATCATTAATGTTTATGGGTCCTTCTGATGGATTCAATTTTTCAAAAATTGCAATAGATTTTCAATTGATTTCGTGTCAAACGATTGACTTGGCCGCTGAAGCACCTTTACATTATTCTGAACAAACCATTCACGAGTTATTTTGGCTGTATGCTTCGGGTCAAAAGATCCAACCTTCTTCAAGCTCCAGCTGTTGAACCGAAGAGAACACCTTAGCTTCCAAATTTCTCCGATACATCACTCTATTCATCGTTCCTTTAATCCCATAAAGTTCACTCGTACCATTGAAAAAAAAAACATCCCCAAACCATGATATTCTGATCCCTTTACTGTAGGATTCTCCAATGAATGACCAGCTGAGTTTCTACCAAAATGTTTAATTTTTGATTCAACTTCCTAAAAACAATAAGGCTTCTCTGAATGGTCATGAGCAAATTTCATCCAATAATCTCAACAAAGGTGTCTTGCATGGTGTACGGGATTTCAAGCCATTCCTATGTAGTTCATTACTAGTAGTTCTTTCAGTAACCGATCTACCGGCTGCTCTCTAATCATCTAGGATCTCCTCCCAAGTTACCTTTGGCCTTGCTTTGACTGTTTTTAGCATTTTTCGAGTTGCTCGTGGAGAAATTTTACATAGAACGCCAAATGGAAGTTAGGTTGGTTTTTGGTAGTGCCTAACCTTTTCCAGAATAATCGATCCAATGGCACTGATAAGGATTTTCAACATCTTAGCAATGGCTTTGTTGTTTAAACCCTCATTATGTTGCTTAATTCTGAGATGTTCGGTTGAGAGCTTCTTTACTCCAACCATGACTGCCTCGTTCCGAGAAGGTAAAAATAAAAATCATACCATAGTTAAGTATTGCTGGATCATTCCAGAACTTTCTATGCATGTATAAAAAGGTCTCAACCTGCATTCCTTTCTTGATCATTTTTTTTCTGATGAATTTTTAATAGCGTCCGAATACTTTCTTCCACATTTACTTTTGTTGTGTTTGGAAATCTATATTTTTTCTTCGTAATTGTTAATTTCATATCAAAATAAATCATCTGTGTAAATCTAAAGTAAATGTGTGCATCAGAAATGGATTAAATTAATTTTTTGTAAGTGCCCAAATATATTCACCTTTATTCCAAAAGTCAGATAATGTGTCTACCGCACTTTCTCCTCTGTATCTGGAACAGTGCATTAACCCGTTTTTTTTAACCGTTGCTTCTGCAGTTTGATATCATTTTTATTGCTCAGCGCCAGTACCATCATAAGGCACCGAATCTGAATTGGTCCCTGATTGACTTTATGATGACCCCATGCAGAAAATTGTCAACTTTTAGTTAAGAGGAAATGCACTACGAAGTTGGCCAACCATGGATTTTTTTTATAAAAACATCGAACCTGCTCGACGACGTCAGGAAATCAACCGTCAACATTAGACGTTGGGTCTTTAATTCTATTGTTATTGATAGAGTTGAATTGGATGACAGACTGGCTCTGAAATTGCACGCGAAATAGTACAGATACTGATGCACAGTCGACTGCTTGGCACCAGAGCTTTTTTCTTTGCCAATAATGCAAAGACGCCCAACCCAATGAGGTCTAATGCTCAAAGGGCCGTTGCAAAAAGGGCCAATTCATACATATACTCACACAACATATACACATGTGCCTTAAACCATTCCCATGAAGCATCCCCTAGAACCGATTCCCTCATGTCGCTTAAATTGCTTCTCCTTTGTGATTAAAGGTTCATTTTTTGACTGACTTTAATGTTTTGACTGTCTAGTTATCTGTTGTCGCTGAAATTGCTTCTTAAAAGGTATTTTTTTTACAAGATTTCAAAAAGCAATTTCAGTGACTATAGAAATTAAGTGTGCCGTAAACAATTGCTCGGTCAATAATGAAGAATTCCTTGGTAATTTTTCCAACCTCAGAGATAAACTTTTTCCAGTGGATCCCTTTCAGATTGAAATGTTGACCTCCACACAATTCACTCCGTTTTTGATTCTTGTAATATCAGGTTGGTCGAAAAATAATTGCAGTTTTTGTTATTTCAAACTTATTTTTGGAATAAACTTTTATATAACTATATTCATGTAATAAACTGTTTTAAAACGGGAATTTCGCTCTATTTTATTCAAGCTGAATGTTTTCTTTTGATATACATGCTGGCTTATTTGAGGCTGTCGAGTCAAAGATGGGTATAAAGTAAATTTGAGCTATTTTGTTGTATGTATTCAGAATGGGACGTTAAGTAGCGGAGACAGCTCGCAATATCAATCAAGTATTTGACCAGGGAACAGTGACGAGAGCTTTAAGGGTGTAGACGTCATTCTGAGATCCAATTGAGGGTCATTATCGAGGTGACTCACACAAAACAGCCGGAGAGGTTATAGGAAAACTGAAAAAAAGCTCATCATGTACCGTCAATAACCTTACTGAAACTCTACTTCACCCAGCTGACTCAACAAATCTCTCTTCGACCGACTACCACTTTTCAAGCATTTCGACCACTTCCTGCAAATTAAGGTCTTTGAGAACGAGGCAGCAGATTTCAACGCCTTCGAAGAATTCATTGTTCACAGGTCCCCTGAGTTATATGAGAAACTGAAATTGTTTGAACGATGAACAATATTTCTTTCCGTAAGATCTTGCAAAATTCATTTTCCTAGTTTTAGAATCATTCCTGAAGCCTGAACAAATGATTGATTGTACAAACATCAAAAAGCTGAGTGAACTTCAAAGGTGCATCTAAGATTTCCCTAACATTGTATAAAGATATCTATCTATCTCTCTATCTCAGTCTGTTCATATCTATCTCAGTGTGTTCATATCTATCTATCTATCAATCTATCTATCAATCTATCTATCTATCTATCTATCTCAGTGTGTTCATATCTATCTATCTATCTATCTATCTATCTCAGTTTGTTCATATCTATCTATCTATCTTAGTTTGTTCATATCTATCTATCTATCTATCTATCTCAGTTTGTTCATATCTATCTATCTATCTATCTATCTCAGTTTGTTCATATCTATCTATCTATCTCAGTTTGTTCATATCTATCTATCTATCTCAGTCTGTTCATATCTATCTATCTATCTATCTCAGTCTGTTCATATCTATCTATCTATCTATCTATCTATCTATCTATCTATCTATCTCAATGTGTTCATATCTATCTATCTATCTATCTATCTATCTATGTATCTCAATGTGTTCATATCTATCTATCTATCTATCTATCTATCTATCTATCCACCACCCGTCGGGGGCTGAACGGGTCGCCAGGTTGCTAGAGTAGAAAGGCCGGGTACCAAAAAGCTCTGGTTTCGAAATAAGACAATAAATCTTTTCTTTATCCATTCACTTATTTATTTGCTTCCTCTTTTTTTTTCACCTTCTGCTTTCGGGTCGGTGGCGTGTAGGCCGTAGCTAAAAATCACTTTACCAAAAATTAATCCCTTTCTCTAGCGAACCCAATAAATAAATAAACAATAAAAGAATGAATGAAAAAAAAAGAAAGAAAAAAACTAGGGAGGAAATATACGTCTCACTACCCCGATGCAGTCAGAAGAAATTGGGAAATTATTCAACGACACCAGCGGACATTTAACTTGCGCGAAACATTAAACGTCAATAGCATTATCAGCAGTAGCTACAAGGAAAGCCAATACTGCGACGACGACGATGATGATGATGATAATGATGATAATGATGATGATCACCCGGCAACACCAGATTGAACGCGCCGATTACCTGAATGGTGAAGTGAGTGACACCACTACGGATGTTAGTCCCTTGTCGCAAAAAAAAACCCTCGAAGAACTCTGGGACGAGGATAAACTTGTGCCATGTGAAAAACCTATACAGGAATGACTGTTGTTGTGGCCAGCTTACTTACTTCTACATCTGATTACTGAGGTTGAGAAACATCCAGCATAGTTAGTATCCACTCACACAGGAATATATTTGGAGAAATGAACGCAAATAGGGAGATGTTTCCTCAAGACAAAGCTTTTGAAAAATCCGAAAATAAACAGTTTTTATTTGTGAAGATACTTTGTAGTGACTGCTTTTGCCTCTTTCAGTAATTCTTCAAGTTGCCATTTGTGACAGGGTGTGTTTGAATCAGGCTATTTATATTCCTTTGCTAGAATCGATTCAATAGTTAGAATCGAAGATTATGTAGCATCTAGTTGTAGAATTGAACGACTATCGGTTTTGTTTTTATGCAAGGGAGAAGATGTTTGAAATCGGGAGTCTCCCTGCAAAATCGAGAGAGTTGTCAGATACGTTATAGGTGTCTGTCTGGCAATACCAGGTGCCATAAGCGACAAAAACAAGAGGAAAAGGAAATGGGGCCCACTGTGATTTGACTATCAAAACCAAAGATATGTGCATAACCCAGAGGCTACCCTAGAGAATAAAAAAGAAATTATGGGACTTTGAAATTTGAACTGATCACCCAATCCAAACCAGAAGGCCAGGTTCTTTTAGAAACCGTCTCCAAAACTGTCACCAAAACTGTCAACATAGGTTTCTTCAGGTTTCAAATGAGCCTGTCTGTCTGGCTATGTATCACGCTTATCAGTCACACTAATGGAGCTAGAGGGCTGAAAAAATTACTTTTCAATATGTCTAGAGAAAACGTTTTTCTTTGGTGTTGAAAAGTCATCCCTGAATAGTTTTTTTTTGTGTGTGGGGGGATAAATTTTCAATGTAAGCTTATGCTAAATTGATCCCTTTCTTTCTGTCCGGCAGCACCCCGGTTGATTTTTAGAAAATTTGAACTATTTTAGAGATCACGACCCAGGCAAGAGAAGTAATTTATTCATTGATCACATCCTTTGGCATGCTACCGAAAGACGCTGGTCACGTGATAGTTTCTTTTGAATGACTGACAAGACCTTTTTTTTTTCAATTTCAATCTTTTACTTATCCCGGGGGTGTCGTGTTGAGGTGGAGACGGCAGTAGTGTTATTCAATCTCTCCATTTTCATCCTGTTCCCCGCATTAGAAGTCGTTAAAACTGTTAACATAGGTTTCTTCAGTTTTAAGTTGGTCTGGCTGGCTATTTATATATCTATTCATTTACTACGCGTATAGGCCGCACCAATGGAAAAAATGAAAACTTCAACATTTACTTTCTATGTTTACAAAAAACGCTTTTTCCCTCCTTGAATAGTTTTTCAATTTGCAAACTAATTTTATGCTAAAATTGTACATTATTTTGCGCTTACTTGTTTCTTGAAAATCCAAAGTTTTAAGTGATCACTGCCGAACAAGAGACGAGAGAAGTAACTTATTCATTGATCACCCCTCTTTCAACTACTGCAAGAAGACGTTAGTCACGTCCTAATGAGTAACTGACTAGGCATGTTTTCATGGTAATCCACTTCTGGCTGGCTATGCTCTTTGAAGCCTTGTCAGTCTTAATAACTGCACAGTTTGGAACACATTCTCCAACCTCACATAACGCTGGTCAGGGGGTTGGACTCTCCCAGTTTGTATTCTGAGTTTTCCAATTCACAAAAGAAGAAATCTAGCGAATTATCATTCAAGGTTGGCAAGCTTTCGGTAGAACAAGCTCAACCTTCAAAACCAAGAAAATCCTATTAGTCATAACGAGAACATACAACCAAGGCATCCTCTCGATAGTCGCCCATGGAGCAGAAATATGGAACCTAATCAAGAGATTGACGCTCAAACTGATAACTATGCAACGTGCACCGGAAAAATCATGCTCAACAATGCATTGAGAGATCATAAGACAGCGCAGTATGTTGGAGAAAAAACCCGCAGGAGTCAGAGATATCATAGAATCCATTAAAATAAACTGCGAATAACAATGGGTTGGTCACGTTGCCAAGATGTCATCCAGGACTCACTGCGTGGATCCCCCAAAACTGTAGTCGACAGAAAATAAGATAGCGTGATAAACTAGACAAATTCAGAAATTACTGTCTCTGCAAAGTCCATAACAGAGAGATCTGTCGAATTTGGAGAAAAGTCTACGTCCAATTTCCAATGTGCATTAGAAGGAAGTGAACGCAAACTGTCTCGGCTGGGTTTTGAACCCAACTTGCTGAGTTCATTCTCGGGCCTGATACGTTCGTGAGCACCCTGCAGACTCTAGATAATTCTCCAAGGTTTAGAAATTCACACGAATTACATCTTTCACGAGCAGGAGACCCAATACAGTTATCGTCAATGATTTTCTAGAAATGTAAACATCAACAATCGTCGAATATCGGTTGGAGAGAGTTAGGTTTAAGGTGTAAAATCAACTTTTGTTTAACTGTGAAGTCCCCGTGGCCGAATGGTTGAAAGCAGCCAGGTATATACTGGACTCCATATGACTAGAGTGAGCTCGATTCTCACCGTGGGCTTACTCTTTATTCCCGATTAGTTAAAGTTGTGATAAGAAACTGAAAGTTTGGATGAAGGTAAAAACTAATAAACAAATTAATAATTGAGAAGATTTACCGGATAGTGGATGTCACTCTTTCAGTCGACTTCAGAAGAAAAGGTGGAGAACGTGAAAAGCTGGAATGATATCTCGACTTGGTAAGATGACAAGAAAAAAACAGACTTTGTTCAGAACCCGTGAAGTTGTACATACAATATTTGGCAACATTTGTTACTGTAATCAAAACATTTTTTTCCGAGTGAGTCCAAAATAAAAATAAATAATCATTGCATCTAAAATAAGACGGAAAATATCGAACTACATGTATTGTAAAACATTGTAAAAGGGGGAAAAATGTGGACACGTGTACAAAGTGTATACATTAATTATATACACTGTACAGACCGCTTTCTTTCTTTGTTTCCTTCTGTCTCTCTCGTACTTTGACGTATTTAGTTATCTCGAGAATTGATTGAAAAAGAGACGAAAAGAAAACTATGACGTAGTTTGACGTAAAAAGTTAACAAGATAAAGAGCAGCGTTCCTAAGAAAGAAAGAAAGCTGTCTATCTCTCTTCGACCACTCTCTGTTCGGGCCGCTCAGTTCCGCACAAAAGTTGCTAATCTATTTGAATCGGGACTTGACAAGAAATTTTTGTCATTCTAAGAACTGCCGACGTCGCAGTTATAAAAAATGTAGAAGATGAAAGTGACGATTGTACCCATTATCAAGAAGAAAGAGGAGGAGGAGGAGGAGGAGGAGAAGAAGAAGAAGAAGAAGAAGAAGAAGTAGTAGAAGAAGAAGAAGAAGAAGAAGAAGAAGAAGAAGAAGAAGAAGAAGAAGAAGAAGGGCAACTGAAAACAAATACTTCACATGATACACGTTTAAAAAAATCACAGATAAATATTTTCACTGTGAAAGAGATAAATTGAGACAGACCTTTTTTTCATTGTCTTCTTTGCAAATTATTTTCTCCTCCGTCTCCCACATCACATTCTTTCTTCATGTTTTCGTCACGTCACTACGGCGTAGAGACAGATCTTTTCTTTACACAAACAGTTTATAGAATCAGTGATATCTCTGGTAGGACTTATTAATCAAAGACAAAGGACATGAAAAATCCCAACAACTTCAATTTTCAAAGAATCTATCGGACGACTGACCTTGTTGTCATTGTTTGTGTTGTTTAGACGACGTTTCAGTCGTTCCTTCAGGTGTTTTACCTAAATGTAGTTTCCTGAGAGAGAAAGACGAATGCTATCCTCTCAAAGTCCAGATTAAAGACATGGAACGCTGTTGGAAACTGAGAAGAATCAAGGAGGCAGCACACATTAACATGTCGACAAGGTGTGTGTCAGACAAGTGCAGGTTTAAACCCGATGTACAAAGGAAAAGATATCATTCAAATCCAACGTTATAACCGTTGCAACCAATGGAAAAAATCTGTTTACTACCATCACATTCGGATAGTACACTTGAAGAAGGTCGTAGTCTGGATCGGCTGAAATGTCATGTTAAAATCACAAACAACAATCGACGCCGTCAAGCGGGAAGCTCATGTCTCTTGGGGGACATTGAATTCTTTCCATAGTACGAAGAGTAATCCCAAAATATTCATATCATTCTTGCCACTGGTGTATCCATTGAGGGATTGTATTATTTGCTTGCTTCAGATCTTTGTCAGAGTATATAGGCCTCAGTGAACAGCCACAGGAGATGTGGGGTATCTTGTCCCTTGAACACCTCACACTGCTGAAGTATTCCTGCTTCTGGAGCTGGTTTCTTGTTCTTCCCACTTTGGACATTGCTTTCTTCAGAGTGACCGAGCACTTTTACTGAGAGACAAACCTACGGCCAAGTCTTCACTTAGGGCACGTAGCAGATCTTCTCATGGATCTCCTAATGATCCTATTTGGTGACCAATTGCTAAAACACACACAACATCTCAAGGTTCGATGAATTTGACGATAAAAGTTTTTTTTTGGAAATTAAAAAACGACGCCTTATTACCATCGTCATTCTCAGAGGCATATTCACAGCGATTCCAGCGTTTGCGATTAAGATTCTGTGTAAAAGTCCCTTCAACGTTCAAGTTCTTTGAACCTTTGCGTACCATTTAGCTTATAACTTGTAGTACTAACCAAGAAATTGGTGACGACGCAATCTTAGATTCCACCCATGAAGAGAATGACTAAACAATTACGTCACAAGAATGACGAAACGATTTTTAACTAGAAAATTTTGTAACGTTCTCAATTCAGTCTGAAAACAGCGTTGATCAGCAAGTCCGAAACGGAATATCACCAATAAAAAAATTAAATAAAGTAGTAAGTTCAGTCAAAAAAAACCCAAACAAAATAAACAAATATATATGATTCGAATTACCGTGCTACTGAGGATGTCATTAAAACATTTAACCACGAAACGATATGAAAAATGAATATCTTAAAAATAAAACTACCAACTGGTTCTCAAACAGAGAACTATGCAGCATATACAAGAGAAGATCATGATCAACATCACAATGAGACATCACAATACAGCACAGTTTTAAGAGATAGAAACAGGAGTCATAGGAACCATTGAAATGACCATTAGCTTGTCACGTTGCAAGAATGTCTGACAATTGCTGGATATCACGACTCACATTGTGGATCCCCAGATATCTTATGTGAAACTTTGGATGGCAAAGAATAAGATGGTGTAACAACTTAGTAGTCGTAGGATATGCTGGCACCACGACGTCCATGATAGAGAGGTCTGGTGAATCTTGGCGTGGGTCTATGTCCAACGAAGGACGTTAAGAGGCTGATGATGATGGTGATTAGAACAATGAAGTTAATGATGACTCGCCATCATAGTCAATAATTAAACAACCGCAGAGTCAGCATTTGATGTCACGTAAAAAATGAATTCTATTTATGACATCACTGACGTTTTTCATTGGAAAACATCTAAAATAGAGAAAAGGCTAATTTAGATTCTGGAAGATCTCAATGTTATTAATAAACCCGTCAAAATAAAGACCCCCAAAGGTTGGAAAGCTTTTTTTCCGGAAATAAAAAAAATAACTTTTCTGATGGGCTCTAGTGGAATACTGATGCCAAATTTCAAGTCTGTCAACAAAACAGCATGGCCAGGAGCGCTGGAACACACAAATACACGCGAATATCTAAAAAGGTGGAATACTTTGCCATCTTTGATGGCTACGGTTGTTCAATTTTTTATGTTCCAGGTCTGGAGGAAATGTTTACTGGTTTGTTCTATCGATAAACAAGTTCTAAAGAAAGGTTAATTACGTCTTCCCCGTTGAAAACAAAAAACAAAAAATGCAAATTAGTTTTCCGGATATTTCGTGATTCATCAATTGCATAATCAAAACAACGATGATGACGTAACCGGGTAAAAGAGGTGAACACACAAAGAACCAGAGAGCACTCGGTGAGCTCTTACCTCTACCAATATTGTACACTGAGAAAAATGAGTGAAAATGAAATACTACTAGCTTGACCTTGCTAGGGTCAAAACCCTAGCTTCATTAAATTCCTGAAAGGTAATCAGAACAGAATTCATTTCTCTATAAAATATTTTTCCAAAATTAAGTGTTTTATTTCAACTTCTATATTAGTTCCTATAATAAGACATTTCAATCTGAGTCGACACTGGGAATTTGTCATCATTTTTTGCTTACATTAACGACGTACTCTAAAGAGGCTGCTGCTGCTGCTGCTGATGATGATGATTCGTGCATGACGTCACAAGTTTTTGATCTAGTCATTGTGACAAATGAAAATGAAGTCAAAACCCTACAATACAAGGGGGTAAACTCCTAACTACTCGTACATATCTGTTTACAAGGTGAGACAAGGCAGAGAGGTGTATATTCATCAATCTTTTGAAAGCTTCTGATGATCATATTGGGCCCTGTCAGGTTGGGATAATAGCTTAAGGCGTCGGAAGATGAGTTAGTCATAGGGGAGTGATTTGTCTGATTGCACTGTCGCTCAGTTCCTCCACCCTCGTGGCTCGTTTGATATCTGTCAAAAACGAAGAGCATTGGGACAAATAGATACATGCCTTTTTCGAGGCCATTAACCTACAATAAACATAAGCAGGCTCAGCCAGTATTCGAACGCAGTGCACTGATTCCATTTCTCGCACTGGTAACCGCTACAATACTCAGCAACCCGTTTCCTATATCTCTGAATTTTTGAGATGAGATATGATTATTATTTCTATTAATATTCGGACCATCCTCATCTTGGTTGTTTATCATACAACGTTTCGGCCGTTGCACTCTACGGCCTTCATCAGATGAGGATGGTCCGAATATTGATAGAAATAACCCGTTTCCTATATAGACACAAAATACCATACAAATGACTCTTGCATATTTCCAACTGATGCCAGTGGTCGGATGAACATATAAGGATGCTGATTATCTAAGCAGGCCCTCACAAGTTAGAAGACTGACGTATCACAATCTTTCAGTCCAATCAGGCTTTTCCTTGTACTATAGTAATCATAACATAACAAACATCAAAAGTGCGTCCTAACTTGAAATAGTGGTTAGCAATTCTCGATGACATTTACTGGAGAGTGTTCGATCTCTACTGAGTTTGGGCCTTGTGCACTGCCACTACGTTGGTTCTGTTCAGAACAGAAATAGTCTTAGTAAAATCTAATACAATGGTGTAAAAATCTGAGCCTACAAATACCTACAGCCACATCTCTGTGTCATATAAAGCTGTGGTCAGTAAAGACCAAAACAAAAGCCACCGTTATACGTATAGTTTGGCTAATCTACAAAATCTTTATCGGAAAATACATAATGAAACTGACTAATAATGCTAAATATGCATTTTACGGTGGCCATTTTGAAAAATCCAAAACGGTGGTTATGCATCTATATGCGCAAATGCTAACAATATTTTTCTGATTCGTCATGCCCTGAAAATTCCAAAGTGTATAATCTTGCTAGTTTACAAATTATTGTGCGAAAATGCGTAGTGAACTTGACTAATAGTGCAAAGTATGCATTTACCTGGGGCCGTTTTAGAAATCAAAAATGGCGGCTATGAAGGGATCTGTGCAAATGCCAACATTGATTTTCAGCTTCTCCAAGCTCTGAAGATTCCGAAAATGAATAGTTTCGTCAATCTCAATGCGAAAATACGCTGTGAAACTGACTATTATTGTATATATAATTATAACCTTCAAAGGCTATCAGCTAGATTTTTGTCCGACCAATAATGTTGGCTTCGAGTTACACACAACTGATCTCATCAAATGCTTCCAGAATCTCTTAAGAACCATGAAAAGGAAAAAAGCCTGGAGCCACATCTTTGATCGTCCACTTCTGTTGACATTGAACAATACAAAGCTGACTCAGTAAAAGCCGATAGAATTTTGTGAGAATCATAACCTTGAATGACCTTCATCCAGTCCTTTGTATCCCAACTATGTTGATTTCGTGCTGTACAAAGCTGAGTACAGAAGACGGTGATAGGTGATACAATCTTGTAAGTATTGTAACCCTTAAAAGCCTTACTTCACGTTTGTATTCAATCAGATACCCCCTTAAGTAAGTCAGCCATGAACTTATATATGTATATCTTACTGTCTGGTAAAGAGCGAAATGCTCACTCGATATGATTGATGTTTATGGCATTGATGTCATATTGGAACTAAAACCTGTAAAATAAACGATAAGTTTACGCTCTGAAATCGCGAGCCCTTTGTGACAGTGCATATGTTTGACCGACCGATTTAGTTCATTTGATATACTGGGGTCAGATGACAGTGATAGTTGTTCAACATTGTCTTCTGCTAGGTTGGCACGAAAATTTAGTCCTGCAGGTTGTAAACACCCAGTTGACAACACAATCTATACGTATCAACAAAGAATGTATTTATATCAACTGATTGGTCGTTTGTTGCATCAGGTTTCACTGGGAGATAAAAAGGTTTGCGTCGGTTTGATTTTCGACTGAATTGTAATCACGTCATCTCCATCATTGCACAAGGCTAGGGAATAGAGAGCAACACAGAAGATGGTTCCGTTAAGGATATAAACAAGAAAATAGGCGTTTTACAGACTAGAGTGATCAAAAGACAAGTCTGGTTTGTCACTCAATAGAAACCGTCATCCGACCCACGCAATGCTGTGTTGGGGGTGATCAATTAGAAAATTTGGAAATAAAGGTTATCAACGGATAAGTTACTTTTCTCAACTTTTGTTGGGTAGTGATCACTAGAATGTGCAAATTTAAAGAGAAAATAACAGAAACTAGCATAAAATTACATTGCAAGTTGAATCCCCACCAAAAACCTATCGGAAGGATTTAAAAAAAAAAAAAAGGCAAACCGTTATTACTAGATTTTACATGGAGTGAAAGTCCTCCGGCTCCATTGGTGCTGACTACAAATGTAAATGATACACACCCTAGTTACCAGATAGCCAGCCAGACCAACTTCAAAACTGAAGAAACATATGTTGACAGTTTTGTTTGACAGTTTCTAATAGGCTTTTATTTATATTTACCTTTATATGTGACTGTGGGTGCACCTAAGTAGGTATACAAGTGTGTACTAGGTTTTGCAGTAACAGCCAATTTAAACGTCCAAGAGTCTTATTAAGGGGGATAACTTTTTAAATGTACATTTAGGAACATCGAACAAATAATAAAAAATACACAATTAATTTGAAAAGTCAATAAAAACATGAAAAGAGAGAAAATGACACATCGATCGTATAACGAAGAAAATCAGGAATAGTGCAATACAAATTCAAAATACTCGTGAATTATGTTTTTTTCTTCCAATTATGATGTTTTGAAAGATTATAATGATTTTCATTTCGTCGGGAAATTTCAATTTTTGAGAAATATCAGGTTTTGAATTTCTGCCTTGTCAAAATGCAATACAATTTTTGTTAAAATTTGAAGTCACGTAAAAAAAAATTCCATTGAAGAATGAACATGGTCAGAATAAATTCTCTTTTTGACAACACTGGCGTTTTCTACGGGAAAACATTTGAAATAGAGTGAAAATATATCTGGAAATATCTAAATACTGGGGATTCTGGAGGTTATTGATAAATCCATCAAAATAAGATAAGATATATATATTTAGCGAGTGAAAGTTTTTTTTGCACGTATTAAAGCTTGAATCCCACTTCCTGAGTTTTGATATTCGTCTTTTTCAGAAGCTTTTAAATTTTCTTTTGTTGCTTATGTTGCAGTCATATTTGTTTTCAAAGCTGTTCACTGTTTCTATAAATTCTGGATTTTGATCCATTAATTTGTTTCAATTATTGATAACTGTTTGTGAGAAGAAGCCCCTTTTTGAATTTCTTCTACAACGTGTTATATATATATATATATATATATATATATATATATATATATATATATATATATATATATATATATATATATATATATATATATATATAATTTTTCAAGTATTTTTCTCATAGGACAGACTTTTGAATTTTGGAACAAGTTTTGATGCTCTTCTCTGGATTTTTTCTATTTCTTTTATGTTTTTCTCACCATGGTGGACCATTCTTGCACCTTATATTCTAATTGGGGTCTTATGTCTGTTGTGTGCAGTATTTTAAATGTTTTCATATCAAGGAACTGGAATCGGTTTCTCATCATTCCAGTTTTATCAGCTTTTTTAAGTAAGTTTCGATATATGATTATAGATTTGAAGTTTTGACGTCATGATTATACCGAGGCCCCGTTCTTTCTCTGTACCTTCTATTTTTTTAATCATTCATGTAATATGTATTTTTGCTGGTTTACCCTATAAAGCCCCAAAGCCCCCCTCACCCGATAATAATAATAATAAAAAAATTCTGAGCGGGTCTTGTGGAGCACTGATGCTTCGAGTCTGTAAACAGAACGGTGTGACCAAGAGCATTGCACCACACAAACACATAAACCAACTCTCGTATACGTGAAAATCATCTTTTATGGCGACGGTTGTTCAGCAATGTAAGTGGGACATACGTAATTTTTAGAAAAAGATATTTAGGCTGATATCAATTATCTAAAATCAATTTTCATGTTTTTTTTATTGCTTTTAAAAACAAACAATTAGTATTTGAGCGATTATGTTGTGTAATCGTAGGTCATTATTTTTGTTCTTTTTAAAAATTCATTTTTTGATTATTTGGTCTTCCCTTGGTTTATCTTGAAAGAGATATGTCCCTTGAGAATATTTACTCTAGAGAAGCTCATTTTCACACCTCAAGGTTTTTAGCGGGGGTTCAATTTGTGATGTGAGTTTTTGCTAAATTGGTCCCTTAGTGTATGTCCAGTGGCATTCATGCTTGTTTGTTTTTGAAAGGCCAGACTTTTTTTTAGTGATTACTGTCCAACAAAAGGCTAGAGAAGTAGCTTATACACTGATCAATTATTTTTCCAATCTTTAAAAATAATCGACCTCAACAAGGCATACGTTGATCATTTGAAGGTTTCTATTGAGTGACCAGATCAGATTTTGTAGTTTTTATTCCCCCCCCTCCAGAAGGTAAAGAACTTGTTTTTTTATTCTGGACCTTGCGTACAATGCACGATTGGGATTTGATTACAGAATGCAGAAGAAGATTTTGAATGATGGTTTTGGAAACAGCACTTCCTTACTTGATCATTGGCAAAGCACAATCTCCCCACCACAATAACCTCTCATTTGGTCTGGAATCTTACAAAGATACCTTCATCAAATAGACTAGAGCAGTACCCGTCCTAAAAGTGCATATTAGGAAGAGACCAGACTTTATGGCATGTGAAGCAGCCTTCCTTAATCATCATGCAACATAGATTCCCGCTCATCAGCATTAAATTATTATGCATGTGTTTTTTTAGTGTTACCAATTTAGATATTTCGCATCTAAATCTAGATTTTCTGCCGATGCCAACTTGGATATTTATCATCTGAATCGGGATCTATACATTTAGATGAAAGAACTAAAATGTATAGCTTTAGAAAAAATTGTGTTTTTTTTAAAGATTTCTCTAGAACTGCTGATCCAAATAACTTCAACAGTGCAAGGTGTGCTGACTAATAAATATATGGTGAATATCAACTTCGTATAATGGCCAGTTCTCAATTTATCTCGGTATATAGACATGCACGCTTGCACACCCACATACAGCAATTTCTCGATTTATCGTTGGATATTTTCTGGTACCACATTGTGGTTGAGATATTGTGCGTCAGAAGTCGATGATCGAGCCTCAGAAGGATGATTTTCGGGAGAGGAACCCTACTAAGTAGGCAGACCCTTTGCATTAGGAGAAGTAAAAGAGCACAATCATCCTATCATTTGATGATATGCTTAGTAAATATCTTGCTGTATTAATTAACGTACACTGTAAAATCCTTGTAGCAAAAAAAAAAAAAAAAAAAAGAAAAAAGAAGTGTCAGCAACCATCGCATAGTCTCGATATTTGCCTATGGAACTCAAACATGGAGCTTAACCGAAAGATTGACATTCGATCTGAAAACCAAGCAACGTTCACAAGAGAGACTCATGCCCAACATCGCGTGGAGAGATCACAAAACAGCGTAGTATATTAGAAAAGAATTAGGTACCGAGATATTATCGAAACCATTAGAAAACTCAAATGTCAATGGGCTGGTCATATTGCAAGGATGCCAGAAAACCACAAGACATCACGACCCACAACGTAGATCCTAAGAGATCATTTGTGAAACTGTCCACAGCAAAAAATCAGATGACGAACTCGACCTAAGAACTAAGTTCCGAAAGTATTGGTTCGGTGATGCCCATGACAGAGGGATCTGGCGATTCTTGGGGAAGTCCTATAATCAACAGTGGACGCTAAAAGGCTGCTGCTGTGGATTTGTAAACAAAAGTCTGTTCATTACTTTGTTAACGGATTGTGCCTGGAAAAACAAACTTTTAGAATATTACACGAGCAGACTCTTGCTCTTTTACATTTCTTAAATATCGATTGTTCCTTGGTTAATTAACCGAAGCCATCAAATATTTTAAAAATATATGTTTGCGTGTTCTTGCACTCCTGGCCATTCCGTTTTGTCTATGAATTTGAAAATGGGCATTAGTACTCCACTCGGCCATTTCTAAAAACTATACATTTGATTTATCAGAAACAAATTTTTTTTGCCTTGTTGGGCGTTATTCTGGTCTGTTTATTGATGACCCCCAGATTCTCCAGAATGGAGATGTTTCTAGATGTTTTTTCTTCGATTCGATTATAGATGTTTTCCAATGGAAAACGGTAGTGATGTCATAAATAGAATTTATTCTGATCATATCTATACGATTTATGAGGGTCTGTTTTGGATGAGTTGGCAGGGCCGGGGTCAGGCAGTACCTCTTACAGGTGAAGTTTGGCTTAGCGTTACCTGAACGCTCCTGCTGTGCCGAGCAGTAAATAAGTTGGAGCAATTTAATTTCTAACGTCATTACAACAAGTTCGACTACAACTCTGGTTAGTCCCTTGATAGAGACTGTCACGCAACTAGCGCCTTTTGGCAGCATGGCATGATTTGGGTAATGAATTAGAAAAATTGGAAAGGTGATCAATTAATAACTTACTTCTCTTTTTGTTGGAGAGTGATCACTGAAAAGTGTGAATTTTCAAAGAAATAGGCGGACACAAACTAATGGATTAATTTAGTATGAACTTATATTGCAAACTGGACCCCAATCTAAAAATTATTTGAGGGTGGAATTTTGAAGAACGGGAAAAGATTCCTTTTAAACATTATAGGGAATAACTGATTACATTTTCAGCTCTTTGGCTCTATCAGAGCGAACTGTACGTGTGATACATACATACGAATATACATACATAACCAGCCTGAAAAATGTGTGAACTGAAAGAAACTGATGTTGACAGTTCTGGTTGACTGTTTCCAATATATATATATATATATATATATATATATATATATATATATATATATATATATATATATATATATGAGTGTGTGTGTGTGTGTGTGTGTGTGTGTGTGTGTGTGTGTGTGTGTGTATATATATAAAGGTCTTCAGCTACCTAAAGGAGAAATAATCACCACACAAGCACTAAACGGGCACTTGCAGTTCTAGCTGGGTACGGGAAACGCCAGATTGCTGTCTGTGTAGTCTGAATGTCTACCCACAATTATCAGGATCGTAAAATCTATCAGTATATGTGTATATATATGTATATATATATGTGTGTGTATGTGTGTGCATATATACATTATTATACATATATAAATACATATATATTTATGTGTGTGTGTGTGTATGTGTATGCGTTGCTTATGAAAGAGGCCGATTCTAATATCAAACGATGACAGGAGCTCCTTCTCGGGGTTCAGCTTTAGAACAGAACATTTTACGATGTAAACTAAGTAGAGATGCACACAAAACCGTTAGGCCCCGACCTTTCCTTGTCGGATGACATATTGTGAAGTCTTAATGGGAGTGAAGAACGAAAATCTTTTATTATCCACACAATAGTATCATAAAGTTGTATATATATATATATATATATATATATATATATATATATATATATATATATATATATATATATATAACCGACCTTTCTCCCTTCTCTCTCTATTTTTCTCTCTCTCTACATATTTATGTAAAAATACATATAATATAAGAATATGTAACATTAAATTCATTTTTATGAGATTATGCTATGTTAAATTGTTGGTCCAAAATGACCATAGAGACCCCCAAAAGCACTTTTTCGAAAGAAAACAAACTTTTTTGTTGGGTAGTGGTGAACTCATGCAAACTCCAGAGTTGTGGCCCACAAAATCTGACCAGGACCACCAGGAGACAGACCGATACACACACATAGACACAAGAAAAAAGAACAGAATCTATAGACAACTTGGCAGGTTGATCAGGCAATTTGTGGGGTTAAGGATGATTTGATATATATATATATATATATATATATATACATATATATATATATATATATATATATATATATATATATATATATATATATATATATATATATATATAAATATATATATGCAGGGATTGGCAATGTACGGGGGAGAGGGTAACTTGTAATATATCAAAACAGGAAAAATGCGTCCTTTGATATATTTCTTCTTAGTAAATGAAAAAATAAAACACGTTTCTATACACTATATACACATGAAAAAGTATCTGTAAAGGAAGAAATATACTGATGCCCCCCCCCCCCAAAAAAAAGAACAAATGATGTTGTCCCTTGGTTTGACAGGGCTTCTGGATACACTGCATGGGAGTGGTCCTCCCATCGGGTGCCAGTGTGAAATGGTTGATTGGGAATATGTATATATATACGTATTTGTGTGGGCGTGTTTTTTTCTGTTACTTTGTACTTCGCCTTAAAACTCTCCCGCTAGCTGTATGACACAAGCTCCGTCATCTTAGGTCATATAGTCGTGGAAGATCCTCCCAAAATCTCCGTTTGCGAATCCAAACCATTCATTTTTGTGTTTGCTCTGTCACTAGTTGAATGAATGTAAGTTTTGACGTTTCTCCCAGTTAAATCCAGTCCGTGACATCACGGGGGTACTCAAACAGCTAATTAACAAAAAAAAAAAAAAAAAAAAAAGCTAAAGCATTTAAATACATAACCTAAAATATTTTTTTCTAAGCGGTCACCTTTATCATTAGCCAATTGTGCTTTACCCACGCGACATAAATAGCTACCCTCCACTCTACCACTGACTCAGTCTCCACCCTGGAAAGAAGAAGAATGTGTCTTGGGCAGTACTTTTAACAAATCTGAAAATATACAAACTGGTATATCTAGATTTTCTGGTCGCTTATCGGGATAGCAATAAGGACCGTGTTGGGTTGGGGTGCACATTCACTTGGTCCATGGATTTAGGGGCGCAGACAAAGTCAGAAAAGAAACAAATAATTATATACGTACACACACACACACACACACACACACACACATATATATATATATATATATATATATATATATATATATATATATATATATATGTTTCTTTAATACACCTTTCATTAGAAATGGCGGGTAAGGAGTATCTTTTAATTTCTGCAAACCTTTTCTTGTTTTCGTACAATTGAACAGGTCTCTGGTTTCAATGTATAGAGATACATTTGGAAAGATAGAGTGCCTTCGGCAGCATTGTCTGCCATTATCAATATAAGGGTGGAGCTGTATTATATTTATATATAAATTATTTTTAGGTTCGTGTCATAATACATCTAGTTTGTTATTTTATATAGGGCATTTTTAGACTTTATTGTATATGGATGTTATTTTATAATAAACATCATATATATATATATATGTAAAGAGAGGAAGAGAGAGAGAGAGAGAGAGAAAGAGAGAGAGAGTATATTTCGATTATTTGGCTTCTCTTTTATTTGGGTATCCGTTTATTGGAGCCAACTGTTGAAAAAACAAAACCAGAGAGAGAAAGAGAGAGAGAGAGAGAGAGAGAGAGAGAGAGAGAGAATATTATACAGATCTACAGTATGTATATTTCATATTTGATGCAATGTTTTATTTTTAATGGTTTTTGAGATTTGAATTAATCAAGTTTGAGTTTATAAATACATTTTTAAATCAATAACGCAGAAAATTCGAGGACCCATTTTCTCAATTGATTAGTTTTTTTTCGATAAAAATAAATTACATGAATATCTAAAATCATGTCTAATATGGAATATACTTATACTGGTATGGAAATGTTCAGCAAACAAAGATATTGAAAAAATACAGCTAATAAAAAACATAACTGATTTCGCTTCCATAATCAGTACCCAACGAACCATTTTTTAAAAGTTGATACTCGTGTTATCTTTATAGCTATTTTATATTGCAGCTTTAACACTTTACATTATGATTCATAGAGAGATCAAGCTTCAAAATGAAATAGAAATTGAGCATTGTAGCCCTGAAAATAACGAAAACATCAACTTTTCAAAAAATGGTTCGTTGGGCAATGATTAAACGCACCCACTCACATATATGTTGACACAAATACCCGACATGCGAAAAAAACAACCCCCCAAACAACAACAACAACAACAACAACAACAACAACAACAACAGACAAAACAAACAAACAAACAAACAAACATTGGACGCCAATGGCTGGGTCACAATTGTCTAGGATGCGAATACTGTACAATTATTATGATAAGACGTTGTAGGTGCTAATGTATAATGTTGTTTTCTTGGTGATAATTCGAGGGTTTAGTTAGGGTACTTCACCATTAGAACATCTCACTCCTACCCAAAGCTAGTGATGTAGCAGGGCCTTTGGGTGCCACTGACCTAACAGAAACGGTTGTTCCCTTGGAGAGAGTACTGTGTTCTGAGAGCTGAGTAAACTAGTTGAGTTCAATCACTATGGTCCCACTATTTGTGTCAAACGAAGCTACGCTTTGTAAATAAACATCGTTACTGTGGCAAGTTCTGGCCTCAGTGTGTGCTCTACACTGGAAGACTTGTGTCTGACTAATCTGAGATTAGTAGTGCATACGGGTACGCTAAGATAGTGGAATGGTCAGCTCACCTGCTTCACACGCAGATGGTCCTGGTATGAACGGGAAGTGTGGAAAAGGCTTCATCAGGACAAATTCTCCGGTACACTTTGTGGTTGATCCAGTACACTCTAAGCTGTGTGTAGGTATCACTTCGGTGGACTTACATCCGACCTTGGAAATGGTCATAAAAATTTGCGAAAATAAAGTCCTGGTCTCAACCAGAATTGAGACTTGCAAGGATCACTGAGGTGACACATGCAACTGAAACTAGGACTTCAGTTATACTCCATTGGAATTTGGCTTGTTAGTGACGGATGCTTTTTACCGACTGCAGGGCGAAAGCTTGCTTGTAAATCTAATCAGACATTTGCTAATGTGACAGATCTAGTTAGTCATTCAATAAAAACCCTCACGTAATCAATATCTTTTGGCAGCATGCAACATTGGGGTAATCAGTTTAATATTGTAGAAAGGAGTGATAAATAACTGAATTCGTTACCTCGTATTTCGTTAGCCAGTGATCGCTAAAAAGTCTTAATTTTCAAATAAAAAGCGGGGGCGAATGAGTGCATCAATTTAGCACAAATTTACATTGAAAACTGAACCTCCCCCGAAAAGGTATCGGGGCGGGGGATTAAAAAAACGTAAGCAGTGAATTTCAAGATTTGCCACCCTCTGGCTCCATTGGTGCAGTCTGTACAAGTGATTCATACATAGCCAGCTAGCTGGCCCAATTTAAAAACTGAAGAAATCTATGTTGACAGTTTTCGTTGAGAGTTTCTTTTAATGATCTGCTCAGTGGGTTAACTACCCATAGCTCTACGACACTGCACCCAATGTGATTGAGTTATGGCAGTAATTATGTATATGAGGTCGGAAAATTTATTACCGCTGGATTAAAAAATGATTTTCCTCAGCTGGAAATCGAAGGTTTGCCTTCTCTCGTACAGGTCGAAACACGCGTTGGCCACCACGATTCAATCAAAGTACATGAAATACAACGCTTTTCGAACAGGGTGGAGAATGACTGGGAGATTTTGCCTGAAGCACAAATTGGTGCACCTTCTCATGGTACTTTCAAGTGGAGATTGCAGAAAAGAGACACATAACTCATTACCAATTTACAATATTTCAATTTTTCACTACTGTTTGTTCTATCAGTTGTTTATCAATCAAAAATTAAACTGCCCGGAAGTGGGTTGCTGGGGAACTGAAATAGTAACGTATTTCCCACCGGTGTCAGATATCAGCGTTCAGACCCGGTACGACGATTTTGTATCGAACGGCGTTTCATCAAAACAGCCTTCCATCGAAAAGCTTTTTATCGAAACGACTTTTCTTCGAAGGTTTTTTCTTCATCGAAACGCCATATATATGAAATTCCGATTCAAGAATTTAATTTTAAAGACAGTTCTGAGAAGGCAACACCTGGGAAAGAAAGACATAACCTCATAAAAAAATAACTTTGTTAACCAGAAGACAAGTTGGGAAGAAATCTGATATAAACTTTCCTTGAGTAAAATTTCTGGAACTAAAGATAAAAAAATGACACAGTGAAAGGTAAAAACAACAAAAAAATGTCTGTGAATTCGAGAAAAGTGGAAACAAATTGGAAAATAAAGTTAATAATGACATGAAAAACTTACAGACATCTGTGATTATTTATAATAATGAAACTGAAGCCCTGGCTACTGCTCTAACAAGATATTAATAAGCTTGCCTTAGTCTGGCAAGAGGGATTGAACTCACAATACAATATTAATGGGTAGGTCGGGTAGCTACTAACCGCTACTCTAGGGCAAAATGCTCTTTTCAATATTTACGAAACCCTAGTCTGGCACAAGGATGATCCTACGATAATTGAACTCACTAATCAGTAGTAATGCTTTGTTAGAAAAGCAATCCATATAAATGTTCCTCATCAATATTCACGAAACTTAGCTAAGTCTGTCTAAAGGCCACAATTTCTAAGCCCACAATAAGGTTCTAAGTCAATATACATCGGTAATGGTCAGCCTGATTCTTTTTGCATAGCCCTCGTATGAATTGAAATTATTAGAAACAGTCATCAACACAATCAACATGGGTTTCTTCATTTTTCAAGCTTATCTGGCTGGCTGTGTGTATCACGCATACAAGTCACCCCAATGGAACTATAGAGAAAGAAATTTAAACATTTACTCCTTATTGCGTCTAGTAAAAACGTTTTTTTTCTTTTTTTCCATCCCCCTCAAAAAGTTTTTATTGGGATAATGGGCTTCAATCTACAACGTACATTCATGCTAAATTGGCCGATCGTTTGTGTCCGACTGTGTCTTGTAAATTCAGACTGTTTAGTGTCTAACCCCTTTCTCCAAAGTTTGATTGATCACTCCTAACACGACATGCAGCCAAAAGACGTTAGTCACATAACCATTTGTGTTGTTATATTTTTTTCAATAGATGAAGTATTACGAATCATTATCATTATTTTCATTATTGTTTTGATTCTTCTCGACTTTTCCTTTCATTACAAATATTTTTAACTTAGAAAGGGTTTCGACAGGCACATCGGAAGCACGACATCTCACCATCTCTCAGTCTTTCTTGAATCTTATTTTGTTGCTTGTTTACATATAGTAGTGAGTAGATGTGATAGTCCTCAGTTGTCTGAATTTCTTGTATGAAAGAGCTTTGTCATTATTAAATTTTGATTAGTTTTTCTCTCATCTTATTTTGGTTTCTTGTTTGCAACTGGCAGTAAGTCGATATAATATTCAGTCGGTGCAAAAATGATTGCGGTTTTTGTTATTTTAAACCTTCATGCTTATCTTGGAATAACATATTATTTAACTTTGTTCATGGAAGACACCATTTTAAAGTGTCATTTTAATCTATTTGTCTAAGCTGAACATTTTTTTTCAATATTTATTCAGTCAAATCAAAGATGGAAAAAAGCTAATTCGAGCAATTTTGTTGTAAAAGTTAAAAATGGGACGTATATCAGCGGAGATTGCTTGCAATATCCACCAAGTATTCGTCCAGGAGATTGTCAACAAATGTACATCTCGAGATTGGTTCCCAAAATTTCGAAACAGAAACAAGAGCTATGTAGATGTAAACGTCCTTATTTGATTGACACCAAACAATTGAGGGCTATTATTGGGGTATACGCAAAACACCTCGAGAGGTTGCAGAGGAACTATATGTTTACCATTCAACAGTTGTTCGACAATTGTTCCGAACTGGAAAAAAGCCTGACATGTCAAGCGTAACACATACACACATTGGTGGTCTGTCGGCCAGCCAGACTAAATTTGTAAAAAAACTGTTGCCAGTTTTGACGACAGTTTGGGTTGACAGTTTTCTAATAGTTGTATATAATGTTGAAGAAAACAAGGCCTTGTGCCAGAGTAACTTGGCCTTGAAAGTAGAAAAAGACTATTTCAATAACGAAATAAATAAATAAATTTAAAAAACCCAACGACAGGCATTGACAGCACTTGAAAATTTGGCCTAGATTCCTACGGCTTAAAATTGATTCTCCCATCTAAACTCTGACATTTGTAATGATGATGATTTTATTATATTCATGGAATATAAAGAAGCTTTGTCCTTGTGGGGGACTATGAATCTACACCTGAATCAATATGAATATCTCAGTCAACGCTCCGAATATGTTCCTAAAATATACAGCACTAAACGAAACGGGGTCACTATGATTTAGCATCAATAGAGATTGTACCAACAATCATTTCAAAATAAATGATGTCGTTGTTGAGCCTCAACAAGATGGAATGAATTAGTTCTTTTTATCGCTTCGGGTAGCTACTTTACGGTTTGTTTGTTTGTTGGTTGGTTAAACGGCATATCAACCCTTGATGGGTTATATAACGCCAAAAAAAGTTTTTCAAAAATGAGTTTGTATGTTCAGAGTTTTTATACAGTTTTTTTTATACAAGAAATAAAATTTGGAATATTGTTTCTTTTAAAAAAATAATACATTAAGTTTGAGGTATAGTTTTTCTTTTATACAAAAAATCAAATTGGAAATATAGTTTTTCGAGGGGCAGGAATTGAATAAGGTTTGATCGAGTTCCTCTCCTTTGATCTGTCTGACTTGGTTGGACCTACAAGAAATTGAATTTTCCTCGGCATCACTCCCCAGGTCATTGGAACGTGAAAACCACTCCACCACACCAAGGTACTTATTCATGAAATTGGCTACTTCATGAAGCTGGTCTACAAGGTGTCGATGCACATCACAATGTGACTAAATTTATCTTACAGATATACACGTTTACAACGAATTCAACAAATTTTGGTGACCCATGTCTGGATATCCCAACTCGCCCCCACTGTGTAGTAGGTTGGAACATGCCCATAATTATCGAGAAATTCAAGAATTATGTTAGCATCATTTCAAATCTTTAATTCTAATAGTGTCAGGTAACGTGATTACCACTTCAGTTTGTCGCCTATAAATAAGGTTTATCAGTCCACAATATGTCTTTGTATTTACTCTGGTTTGCAGACCGATAAATCAACAGGAAACACAAGTTTCTGCTGACAACGCTTTGTTCCCCCATTGTTGTAGGGAGCTGTCAGAATGAATACAATGTCCCAACGTCAATGTCTGCATACTTCGGCATCATCTGGAATTGTAAATATGGGGTGCTCAAAATCTTTGCTCGGAACACGTGTCATGATTTGGGTAGTTACCTCATCATCGTTCACTCTGTCAACGAGTGCAGCCTGCCTTTGCACCTTTTTCTTCCCTACAAAAACTGGCAAAAACATAGTACCTCGCCTCAGTATTTGAAGGGTCTCCACATTCCCGTACGGTAGGAGCTTGCCCACCGTCAGATGGTTTCTACTCCTGTGTGAGGTCTCCAAACGATTTCCTTACAGTCTTTGGTTTTCATTCCCCCCCCCCCTGGTTTCTCTCTCTCCTCGGCCTGCCGTGTGATTCCAAATCTCCCAAGAATGTACGTGTAGACACCCGTTCTGCTAAACATTCAACCCGCCTTTGCTTTTCCTTAGGGAAAGCTTTACTGAAATGACGGTTATATTCTGGCATTGAGAAAGGTAAGCTAGATACTCCTTGTTGACTTGATGTTGTTGCATTATGGTTCGGAGGAGCAACTACTGTGAAACTGGTTGTTGGACTCTTTGTTGATACGGTTGTTCAGTTATTGACTGTGATGGCGAATTTAGTTTCATTTATACATACAATTTTTTTTCACAATTAAATATTAAAAAAAAAAGAATCACACACACACACACACACACACACACACACACACACACACACACACACACACACACATATATATATATATATATATATATATATATATATATATATATATATATATATATGGGGGCACCATGATCTTTTCAGAGCTCAGCTCAGGGCATCTAGATCCGTCCCCGGTCAGCATGGCCATCTGAGGCACGTGGCAGTGATTCGCCAGATATATTCTTGAATTATATTTTCAGAATGCAAACAATTCATGTCATAACTTACCATCAAAGTCAATGATTGAACAATAATAGCATCAAAATTTGAAATAATGTAAAAAAATCCCATTGAAGATTAATATGGTCAGAATAAATTCTATTCATGACATCACTGGGGTTTCCCCCTGGAAAACATCTGAAATAGAGTAAAAAAAAATCTCAGGAATCAAGATATTATTGATAAACCTGTCAAAATAACCCCCCAAGCTCTTCTAAAAAACAAACAAAAAACAAACAAAAAGCATTTTCAGAAGGGGTCTAGAGGAGGACTGATTTCAATTTCAAAGTCTGTAGACGAAATGATATGGCCAGGAGCGCCGGAACACAAAAACACATAAATAAACAAATAAACAGACACACGCACATATAAAAAAAGATATGACCCTTAGTCAACTTCGATGGCTACGGTGGTTCACAGTTACAAATGTATATATTTCGAATTCGTACCCTTACTTATATAACAGGGCCAAGTTTTTTTATCATTCACAATCAACTTATTATGTCAGCCGATATATAACAGGAGTTATTAAACAAGCAAGAGTCATATGACAGCGTTTTAACGTTAGAGAAGTACTTTTGGCATGATGGGTGATATTATATCTTTTCACAAAGCCATGAATCTAACTCTCACAATTGGCCAGGTCATGAATTAATTCCCGATGCTGGCATCATGTAACACTCTAGAATCTGTAACTTGTTATACGGAGAGGAGTTAGGGGCCACCAAGTAACCCCATATTGCACTGGGAAATGCCGTGAAGGAACTGGCATGGTTGTCCGACGTTCATGGAATGATTTGATTTGATTTGAATATATCAATACTCCATGGTTAGTAGGACCCACGCTCTCATACTCTCACTGTGTCAGCTGATCCATCAGCATCCTCATTACTATTAAAGAGCTTCTCATAATAAGACCATTTCGAGGCTGGGGGTAAAGAGCATCTCGTAATAAGACCGAAAAACATCTCATAATAAGACTGTTACGAAGCTGGGGGTATATCTTACACAAGATGATTAAAACAACTTCATCTGGAGACCCTAGAATACAGAAGAGAACGTGCTGACTTATTGGAAGTCGATAAAATCCAGAACAGCATACACAGGGTGGATACGGAGGTTCATTGCTCAAAATGTCCTGATCGGCAAATGCTGACTCTCTTTATCTGCTGTAAAACTAAAGGACATGGCTATAAATCAGAAATTCAGACCTCATCAGGTGTTAGAAAGAAATTTTTCTCGACAAGAATAGCAAACGTATGAAACAGTTCGAGTGAAAAGACGATCACATCCGAGAATATCAATATTTTGAAAAAATAATCTTCATTCAAAAATTGGTCATACCAAATTTGACTAACAATTTTCTTATTAGTTTAATCCTACCCGAACCAAACTGAAGCTTATCAAAGATCACCTGATTTAGACAGTCAGGATTCGTTTTTTCACCAATAAGTCAGACATCCAATTGAAAAAAAAAGCTGAAAATTCTACACAGTTTGTGTGTACTGCTGGCATGTCAGGAAAATCCAAGAAGATCACGTGCTCGATTGTTAGGTTCCATCGGAAGAAGTATGCACAAAATATAGATGTTATTGATAAACACGTCAAAATAAGGCCCCAACAGGTCAAAAAAGCTTTAAGAAAATCATAAGAAGAGGTCTAGTGGAGTACCGATGCCAATTTTCAAGTCTGTAGATGAAACAGTATGGCCAGGTGCGTTGGAACACATGAAAAACACATTAACCAAAACACACGCAATAATGAAGAAGGATAGAACCATTTTCCACCTTTCATGGCTACACTTGTTCAATAATAATAAAATGAAGTGTTAAGTGGCCAGAATTTAAGAAATTTGGCCAAATTAAGACTATTACATCTACCTATTATTAGATGAGAGGTATGGTAGATAAGTCGTCTGTCTCCTAAATGACAACCTTCGTTGGAGTATTGAGGCCAATGACTGAGTCCAGGTTTCTATTGCAAGTCTCAAGTCTGGTCGAGATCAGCACTTTATAGTCCTGCCCCACAATTTTTATGACTTCCCCTTGGCAGGATGCAAGGCCATCGAAGGGATACCTCCATCCAAATTCAACAGCTTGGACTGCACTCAACATGCAGCGTTTTTCTTCGCTCTTGGTGGGATCGAACCCAGGACCTTCTGCATGTGAGATGGACGTGCAAACGATAACACAATCTAGGTGGAGTTTTACGTGGTGTAAACCAGCAACAGAAATAGGATGAAAGAAAACCTTGTAAAAATTAATAATGATGCTTTTTCATCCAAGAGATTCAGACAACTTAAGACTATTCCGTCTTCTTATGACTAAGGGGAAACAAGCAACAGGTCAAGCGTGGCTGTTAAAATTCACTCTAATTTACATTGAATATGATTACTGCAACTTTCGTACATAATGGAGGATCATAAATACATAAAACTTGTTTGGCTCAGTTGGCAAGAGAGCCACCTAGCAATCACTTGGCTGTGATTTCAAATTACAGTAGGGAAAGGTTAATTTTATTTATCTGTTTGATTCAACGTGGCGGGATGAACAACCCTAAATTTGCTGAAAATTATTAATGTTGTTGTTACTGGGGGGGGGGGTCATCTCCAGAGTTTGAAATAAAATGAAAGATATACTTATATAAAAAGTAATTCGGACAGCTCGAAATGTTTATTTAAAAAAAACAAACAAACAAACCATAAGTTCAATGATACATCCACCATCCTTACATCCATATCTATGATTTCCGATTTCAAAGGGATTCTAAGCGAAACATAAATGGCATTACTCGTCGTGGTAGCAGTAAGAAAGAGGTTAAACCCGAGATTCTGGCAAATTAAACAAAACTATCAGCTAGTTTAAAACAAAGTGAGTCAACGATTTTTTTTCAATAATTTGCTCAGGGGTCTTAGTGATACTTTATTTGATATGGCTTCAAACGAGTATATATAACATTGTTAAGTATGAAATTTGCTGGAAATTGAAAGTTTTAGCCATTTTTAGGACAGTTTTAGCTATTAATAACAAACGGCACTTGGCAACACTGTAGAAAACAAATGTTTGATACATCATCTATTATTCAGAATAGATTTTCTCTTAATGACTTCACAAATTCTTCTCCCCCCTCTCTTTGTTGTTCGACGTAACTTGGGCCGACCGACCGACGGAAAAGCGTTTAATAGAGATGTTTTTGATGCATCTGAAAATATTATAGTTCATACTTCTAAAATCATAAGATAACTTTTCTGTTACATGTAAGATTCCTGGTTGATATGAAAATCGGGGGTCGGGTGTAGTTCTTGGTTCAATCCCTGACAGTGTCTTCCCAATGTACAATTTAAAAAACTGTCAACCAAAACAGTCATCACAACTGTTAACATGGGTTTCTTCAGTTTTCAAGTGGTCTGGCTTGCTAGCTAAGTATGTATGTATGTATGTATGTATGTAAGTAAGACGTCAAGGGATTTCGGTGAAATGCAACTCTCCTCAGCTTATGATGATGAAGATATTTGAGATGTAACGCACTTTTTATCAAACGTTTCACTTCCATATTGTCAAATTACTACCAACATGTATATATGTATGTACAAAGCGTACAGGCAACATCTATAGAGTTAGAGGGCTGAATATTTATGTATTTATTCCTTATTATGTCTAGAAAAACGGTTTTATTTCGGTGTTTCAATGAGCAATGTAAGTTTGTACTTAATTGGTTCCTTAGTTTGAAATCAGAAGCATTCACACTCATTTTTTTCTCTTTTTGTAAATAATTTGGACTGTTCAGTGATCACTGCCCAACGAAATTTTTCAATTGATCACTCCCAACATGCTGCCAAACGACGTTAACCAGGTAACGTTTTCTGTTGAGTGACTTATCTGATCTGTTTCTTCTTATTTCTAGTGATCTTTGGGTGAAAAATCTTGTTGTCCAAATTCTTTTTTCTTATGACAAAAGTGTGTGTGCACTGAATGAGATGAACAGCCGCAGCGATAGATGGAATTCTTTTCACGGGATATTTGTGTCTGGATTGAAACGAAGGAGCATAAAAACTATTTTCATAAGTAAAATGATCATCCAATCATTTTAATTTTAAGTTTATTTAAAGGCCTTAACTCAACTCAAGCCATTTTAAAGGGTGATCGGATGTAGAGTTTTGCGACCAAATGTCATATAAGAAAAAACACCACTGATATCGTGCAGTATGGAAATGAAATTATATGGAGAAAATTATTCAATCAAAATATACTTTATTTCATTACACACACACACACTCTTTTTAGTTTCAAATGAACAGAATTTCTGTGACGTATTCTTCATTGTTAACATCCTATTAAATTTTATTACACCCCTTCAACTGTTTTTTAGCAGTGTTAATATATTTCACATGGACCAATCCATTACAAGTTTTTGGTTATGAAGTGCTCTGACGCTACGGACAATTATATAATTAAACATACTAATTTGGATATATAGTTTTTATACGGATAGATTGTACGTAACTAAATTTTTGCATGCTCATCAATTTCGCCAGAGTAAGGGTTTCAAAACACGTGGGCACACATACATGCTAATGGCCAAGAAGGAACTCTGGTCATATATTGACCCCCGGCGACCGGATTGACTCGGTACAATGGGATCTGTAAGATTTGGGACATGTGCTTGACTTGTGCCATTTCTATCCGGTCCCCCACTTATAAGCCAAACATCACATTCCCACGGGTATTGGTTTGCAAGTAAATAAAATTGTTTGGGATGAGAAAACGAACTACGCAGATATTTTGCAAGATTTTCTCCTTCTGATATATTAGGTTCGTTTCGATTTTTTTCATTTTTTATTTTTAGGGTGATGCCTGTGTTTCGTGCTATTGCCTTGAATGTTGTGTCTTCTGTTGGCTTTTAATGGGAAGATTGGTCGACATTTCTTCTTTCGTTCGCTTATGTCTATCTTATGTTTTACTCTCCATCTACGTTTTTAAGCGTCTGGTTTTTAGATCTGCCTTCTTCTGGGACACTGGCAGATTGATTGGTAGACTGACTGCAGTGAAACGGGGATTAAGTTTAACAAACTAACATTGCTAACTACGGTAAACTTTCGTTGTAACGGTGATATTCAATGGCATACGCGTTTTAACGGCAAGTTTTGTATGTACAGGGTGGCCTAAAGATCGTGAAGTGGTTTTAAACAGTCATTTTTTTTCAAAATTCTTTGAATTTCCTCTTCTCATGTATAAGATGAATATTTTGAAACTCATCACCAGAAACATATGGTCTATGTTAACGAGCCAAAGATTAATATCCGAGAAGAAATAAGTGCCCAAGGACCAGATATCCTTCGAAATGTCATCCTGAATGTTATTGAAAGAACAAGAATTTGTCAAGTTGAAAATGGCAGGCATTTGAAGTAAAAAAAAATTCCGTATATATAGATTAATCAAATTCCTCTTATATATACAAACACACACACACATACACATACATACATACATACATACACATACACATGTATGCACACAAATATATATATATATATATATATATATATATATATATATATATGTATATATATATATATATATGTATATATATATATATATATATATATATATATATATATATATATATCTATATATCTATATATCTATATATATATATATATATATATATATATATATATATATATATATATATATATATATATTCGTCAAAAACAGTTTCCAGAAATCATTGAAACTAAAAAAAGATGCATATGTTTTAAACCCTTATTGACTTTTGCACCGTCCCTAAATATTCTCACAAGACTATCGCCGGAGATTAGTTTGTAGTAACAGCTTACGAAGATTACAGTGCAGTCTTCCAAAAGACACATTCAGTAAACCTCTAAAAATGATGTGAACCCAAATAACACTGAAATCTGAAAAGAAATTCAAAGGAAAAATCTTATCAATTAATGATAAGTGCTTCAAATAATATCTCAACCTTGCATGAATGAATCATCGTATCCGAGGTAATTATCTAAAAAAAAAAAAAAAGACAAAAAAGATACCAGCCCAAGATTTGGGAGTTGTTGGTTTAAAATGACCATAGAAACCATGAAAAGCACTTTTTTCAGAAAGTGCCTTGTGGTGCATCAATGCAGACTTAGAGTGTGATATTAGTGGATATACCTGGGAAGATATTTTGGTGATGATTCAGTGTTTGGGATCTTTACTTTAATGATGAGGGCTTCAATGATATAAAGCCTTTTAGTCAACCAACACTATTAGTATAAACATAAATTTCATCAGTTTTTAAGCTGGTTTGGCTGGAGAGAGCATTCTGGTGGACAAGGAATTTAAACTAAATAAATATATCGCCTAAATTCAGCGTTAAAGACCGTCCAGTTCTCTAGAGCAGTGGTAGGATATCGATCTCCGGATCTGAAGCGAAGGTTTCAATCCTGCCTCGTGGTACTGGACGGAATTACGGATAGTATATAGCCACACTGAAGAGTTATCTGCAGATGACACAAGTATTATATATATATATATATATATATATATATATATATATATATATATATATATATATCACGCGACGGGCTGCACTAATTGAGCTAGCGGACTGAACATTTAGATATCTACTCCTTATCATGTCAATAAAAAAGTTTTTTTTTTACCCCCCCCCCCACTCAAGTGAAGGATTACAAAGGTAATGCTTAATTGATCCCTTAGTTTGTGTCCGGTAGCATTCACGCGCGTTTTTTGAAATTTTAGAAATTTTTTACTGTTCACTGCTTAACGAAGCGCTTATTCATTGATTACCCATTTTTCCCATTTTTTAGATTGATCACCCTCAACATGGTATGCTGCGTAAAATAAGATAGTCAAGTGATGGTTTCTATTGAGTGACTAACAAGACCTGTTTCTTTTTTGTGGTATATAACTGTGTCATCAACACGTACTTGGCTCATATATTCATAACGGTGAATATAAATGATGTCTGTCCAGGTGATATGCAGTCATTGTGATATCTCCCGAACCGGTTGCACGGCAACCTTGCTAAAAGGACCTCATGTATGTGGGGTTATAATGGGGGGAAAAAAACAAGGCACCACTGCCCTAGGGAGTCTATTGTTTCGCATTATTCTTGAATAACTAGATACTTTCCAGACAGACGTCATACAGTTCGCTGAGACGTAGTCTGTCTTGTGACTGGAAGAGTTGCATATTTGCTTATGGTGGTTCTGGGTCTCCCAGATGAAGTGGATGTGTATTTCCAATCGTTGAAGCGGTCAGTGTTTGATCCTTGGTGAAAAACAGAACTTCGTATGACGATTTTAGCAAGCTAACAAGCAGGCAGGTCTTCCCTGCATGGAAGATTGGCGCAATATATCTTTCTACCACTGTGCCTTTCTAAACTAAACTCAGTAAATATCAAGAGTGACCTTGCACGTGCGATTTTTATTCACTTTTTGAGGATTGGGCTCTTCAACTTATTTCTGCTGAGAATCTGTCTCACCGGCGTTATTTAAGCTAGTTCTTGTGAAAGCACGAATTGCACCTTTGGCTCAAATAAGAGATCAAAACTGTTACAGAATCAGACTTTTAGTTAGAGAGATTGATAAGGTATAGGCAAATCAGATAGATAGATGATAGATAGATAGAAATTAAATTATCATTATCGGTGTGAGTGCAAAAGCAGACCCAACACGATTATTTTTCTTTAGAATTTTCAAAAACTAACTTGCCAAAACACGCGTGAGGGTCCCATTAATACACACAGTAAATTTCATGGTGATATATGTTATGGTTCCTGAGTTACGCTGTCACATACAGACGGACAGACATTTGGTGAATTATAGCAGGATAGATCACAAGAGAGCTCTCATTCTTTCCGTATTTCGTTGTCTTTTTCAATTTATTTCCTCCTGCAATAGAAGATTATTGACAAAGACTTTATAAACAGTCAACGGCAACACTGTAAGCAGAAAGAAAACATCATCTATAATTGATATAACATTAGACGAATGCTTTTTTAAAGAGTCGGTGTATGTTTCGCTGGCTTTCATGGCGGCAATATTGTTGTGTTGAAATTTGTACAGGGTGTGTTTGAAAACAGACGCAACCTTATTTTTGACAACTTGTATTTAAAAGTAATTCAAATCTAAAGAGAACTTTTTAAAAAAGAAATATATGAAAAACGACAACATTACAAAATGGTGCAACACGTACATTTAGCATTCACAATAGAAAGATTGGAACTCGTCATGACAGTCGATAATTGAACAACCATAGCGTCAACATTTGCCGCCAAAATAATTCCATCAAAGAATAGATATGATCAGAATAAATTCTCTTCATGACATCGCTGGCGTTTTCCACTGGAAAGCATCTAAAATAGGGTGAAGAATAATCTAGAAATATCTACATTTTAATGAATATAGATGTTATTCCCACTAGATGACATCAAAATAAAGTAAAAATATCTAAGGATATCTAGATTCTCCAGAATCTAGATGGTATAAATATAACTATATATATCCACAAAAGGCTCGACCATTTTTATTTCCATCAAAAATCTTTTTTAGAAAGGGTCTTGTGGAGTTCTGACGCCAATTTTCAAGTCTATCGACAAAAAATGTATAGCCAGGAGAGCTAGAACACATAAACGCACAAACACACAAACACATATAAAGAAGCATAGAAACGTCCCATATCTTTGATGACTACGGTTGTTCAATGTTGAACGTGATTAAGCTCGATTCAGATTAGTACGCCTTTCATTACATAGTCATTTCATTACAATGGAGGACGACATAGCAGACACAACAACAAGGAATGGATGCTCGAATGAAGCTAGCGCACGAAGCAACCAATTGAAGCGCTATATACTGCTCTGTGTGTATATAGCTTGGTCACATGACTATTATTACAACATAAGATATGAATAAGAGCAATTATGCTGGCCACGGCAACTGCTTCCTTTGCCCGAGCGTCACATACGGAACGTTTCTCCACGATTAGTTCTTTTTGCGAAATTTATGGAATTGGTCGAGAGCGAATAGCACCCGAAGTGGTGTCACACACTTCATCATAAGCTATTTTACCCATAGCTGTGGGGGGACCCAGTCTCAGTTACAGTCGGAGTTTGGCTCGCCTAGTCCATTTATCGCATTATTGATCTATCAACCACTGGCATAAGATATAGACTTGAGAGCATAAATTCTACTCCCTTACCCCCAGGGTTGCATCCTTCATGATGCACTTTGTATAGTGTGCATATTTTGGGGTTTTCTCTTTTCCCAAAATACAAATGAGGAAAAGGTACATTTTGTCTCGTTTGAACACTATTTCTTTCTAGGTTGCTTATGCTTCAACTCTCAGCATTTATAAGGAGTCACCCATTTAGAAATCATTAAACAATTCGTTGCTTAACTTGGTCAACAAGAAAGAAGGGTTGAACATCCTCAAATAGGTTGAAATAAGCAGCTGCGTGAAGTGTGAATAGATAAGTAACTTGCCAAGTGACTTGCATTTGCATTCAATATTGCAGGTGCTTGCCTTCAACGGACAGCACTTGAACCTATTCTGACTCAGAAACCCATGGCTGGAGTGGACACAGATATACAAAGCAATACAACAAACAAAGAACAGCTCTGGTTAGTCATGTAACCAACATCTAACAGCAGCATGCTGTCGGGGCGATCAATTAAACAATTCGAAAAATATATGATCAATTAATAATTAATTACTCACCTCACCTTTTGCTGGATCTTTAAAAAAGTCCGAAGTTTCAAAAAGCAAGCATGACTGTAGCCAGGCACAGACTAGGGACCAAATTAGCATAAATTTACATTGAAAATTGAACCCCCCACTAAAAAGCAATTTAATGTGGGTGGTTGGGAGGCAATAAGAATGTTTTATCTAGATATAACAGGGAGTGAATTTTCAGCCCTCTAACTAGGCGCTGCCTGTGGGTGTGATACATAACCAGCCAGCCAGCCAGCCAGCCAGCCATTCAGCTTGACCAACTTAAAAACGGAAGAAACTATGTTGACAGCTTGGTGACAATTTTCGTTGACGGTTTCTGATCTAAAACAATCTTAAAAGATAAACAATGAAAATATTTCGTCTCATTATTCAATCAATTTAAGATAATTAGTAAAAACAAACAAAATGGCCCGAGGAATCGGAGTAGAGGGATGGTAATTTGACTATAGGCTTCCATGACTGAATTGATCAGGCGTTGTTCATGGGGGACAAACTCCTTGAATATGGTATGTGCACTTAGGGCGTATTGCAAGCTAACTCATTATTATTCTTACTCGAGCTATTTACCTAAAAGGTCGGGGTGTATTTGATCTAGAAAGTTGCGATAAAAAAAGTTACTTGAAGAAAAGAGTCGTCAAAAACAGGTCTGGTGAGTCACTCGATAGTTATTGTCACGTGACTAGCGTCTTTTAGCAGTTTTAAGGTGTGATCAATTAAAAGGAGAAAAAATGTGATCAATGAGTAATTTCTCTTGCCTTTTGTTTTGATCATTAGACAAACCCTGAATCTTGAAAAAAAAAAACAAGAAAAAAACGAACCACAAACAAGCGTGACGTTGAACAAAGGATCCATTTATCATTGAATTACACTGCAAACTGAAACCCCATTAACCACCTAATTAAGGTGGGAATTAAAAAAACAGCAATAAATGTTGAAAATTTCAGCCCTCTAACTCTTTTGGCGCGGCTTGTATGCTTGATGCCTTCATAGCCAACCAGTTAAATTAACTTGAAAATTGAAGAAACCTTTGTTGACATTTTTGGTTAACAGTTTCTAATTGGCCCCGCTAATATCGAAGGTAAACGAAGGAATTGTTGCGTAGAATTATTGGATCTGTCCACACATCTCTATTAGACGCTTTTTGATCGGTTGGTCTGTCTGTCTTTCTGTCAGTCAGTCGCTCCCAGTGTGTTAAACACCAGAAATAGGATGCAAGGAAGAATTTTGATGTCATCAAAAGATGTGAAGTCATAAAAAAGTGTGTCGTCACTGAGAGAACATAATTCCGATCATTTTTTTTTTACCAGCTACGGATGGTGTCATATTAGATCATCAGAGATCCGCATTTTTGTACTTGAAAATTCCAAAAATGTTCTCAATATGCCACAAAATGGCTATTTACGATTTTGGTTGGAAATAATACTTGTGGAATATTTCCATATAGCAATATTTTACAAGTATTAAAATCCCTCTTCCTGCTGCTGCTACTACTACTACTATTACTACTACGGATTGTAGATACATCGTCAAACATGGTTCTTGTTCATTTTTGACAGATGAACCCGAAAAGATTGTTTGGATCTTTTCCTTTCCTTTCTGTCTCAGAAGTTTCAGATCGTTCACACTTGAGCTGCTATGCCTGGGCGTTTACTAATAGGTGCTTAATTGCCGGGGATGGGATAAACAGGAGGGGGGGGTGGAAAAATCTGTCACAATTTAATAAGCGGGAGGTGGAGGGTCGTATCTATGACCATTGACACAATTCAGTAGGATCTGAACAAAACCGAGTCGTTTGAGAAAGATTTATACCAAGGACGGGGTAGGCACATAGGAATCAAAAACGTACAGTCCTGACAGGAACAGAGACATTCTTTTGTTCACGAAGAAAAACTGGAATGCAAAGTCTTTTGGTGGTAAAAAAATTCAGAATCGCTTAAATTAGCAGATACAATCAAACTTAGTTTAACTGTGTTTATAAACACAATTAGTCCAAGTTCTCTGCCCGGCATTGTTTATAACTGTTGTTGATGAGAAAATTTTGCCAAATCTATAGTTGCCCCTTCTTACCAAGGGAGGAGAAAGTAAATTAATTAGCGGGGGGGAGGGCTTTTTCTAAAATTATTCAGCGGGTGGGGGCAATTTGGCACCCATAATAGTATGGAGGAAGTGCTGTGGTCGAGTTCCATTCCCCGATTTTCAACTGTGATGAAGGTTTCCGAATGAAAGGGGTGATCAATACATTTAGGGATTAGCACGGATGTTAGAGATACAAGATGACGATGTTATGCAGCATCTCTCCAGCAACTGTCTTTGGATCTGTCTCTCCAGAATTTTCTGTCCGGGTTCTTTCCCTTGAATCTTACGGCACCTGCTATTCTCAAACGGCCGCCCGTCTAAGTACTGACCAGGCTCGACATTGCTTATCTTTTGTGATAATATATATTCATAGAAATAATCACAATCGAATGCATGGTAAAGATTGTAACGAATGTGGCACAGGAAACATTTAGAAAGATTTAGTGACCAAGAGTCCCATGATCTGTACTTAGTTAACGTCTGGATTTGCTGACTTCAATCCGACAACAAAACTAGTAACCTGAGTTTGGGATACTCAGTGAGACTCAAACTCTTTAAAAGAGTTTTATGACCATTTTATTAAATTTTTTAATCATGTTTTCTGATCCACAGCAGTAGGTTGTACTTGAAATGAAATTTCTCATCTTTCTGAATTTGTTTAACCATTTACTGTTTTACCAACGCTGAAGATGTCGAACCATTCCGTTGAAGATGAAGCTTTTTTGTTTCGAAACAAGTTCAGAATAACTAATCCATACATACAACACGCTCCAGTCTTGTCTCAACTTTTTACAGTGCAACTCTCTCTCTGTCTCCCCGAATCTCCCTCTCTCTCACTGTCTCCATTTCTCTCTGTCTGTCTGTCTCTGTCTGTCTGTCTCTGTCTCTGTTTGTCTGTCTCTCTTTATACATATAGTTTACAGCTACTGAAATTTTTGTGTCACTTCAGTCACTTATTTCCCAGAATCTGTTAATGTAATTGATGTAATTTTCTCCAGTGTTTTTCATGTTTTACAAACATACTTTGTTATTATGGTACGAAGTATAATTTTTTCTTCTTGTTGGGATCATCAGTTGTTTACCATCAAACTGTTTCGGGAATTCTAAAAACAAAACAGTTGTATTAACATGGCACTCAGCAGTGTTGATCAAGCACCAACTCCCTTTCACCTTTGATTTGAACATATACCTCTCTATCTCTCACGCACACACACACATATATATATATGCGCGTGCGCATGTGTGTATGTCAGCATCAGGTGTTATAGGTATACAAAGGTACTTTCTCATCTCCTTCCATGACAATCGTGTTTGCTCTAATCTCTACCATGTCTCACCGACAAACTTCTCTATCTCGTCTCTCCATTATATGTCTGGTCTTTCCCTGCTGCGTTTACTGTCACACGCGCACCAATCTTGTCTCTTTGACTCGCTATGTTGCTCAATTACTTGTTGTATGATATCCTCCATCCTAGTCCTCTCCCAGATCGCAAAGAGTTATTTCTAACATTGCTCTTTCCGTTGCTCTCTGATCTATCTTGTTTGTTTTCCATTAGTTTTGTACGTTTCCAGGTTTTACACCCGTTCGTCAAAGCTGGCAACTTACATTAATTGCATACTTTACGTCTTGTGCATACTGGCAATTTACTTTCAAGTATGTCTCTATTCATACTAAATGCTTTCTGGCCAATTGTTATGTGTCGTCTCTTTCAATCCATAGGCCTTTCTCTAGCTTTATCGTCTGGCTGATGTACATGTATCCCTAAACCTTTCCAAAGGCTCCACCGTCTATTCTTATGGTCATTTTCGGAACTTTTGTCTTCGTTCATCCTCAACCGTTGTTGGCTTTCTCTATTAAGAGCACTCAGCACTTTTTGTAGATCCTCTTATATCAATACGTTATCACCAGAGTACTTCGAATTATTCAAATATACTCCATCTGTAATCACTCCCACGTTTTCCCAGTCTGTTCTCCAGAGGATGCGTTCAAGGCACTTTTAAAAGAACTTTGGTGATATAACTCCTTGTCTCATTCAATCTCCAATCTTTATCTTGTTACTATATTCATTAAGTCTTATCATTGCAGTGAGATGTTCGTACATATTCTATTCTCGCATTGAATTGATGATAGCCGTGTGTTTTATTGGATCGAAGGCCTTTACATAGTCTACGTAAGCCAGACAAAGTGTTTTTTTTAAATTCCCATGTCATTTCGGTTAGCTAGTTTAAGATGTGTAGATGGTCTATTGTTGAAAAGCAACTTCTAAATAGTACATAGAACTACTTCTAAATATAGGTTCTGATGAAAAGGTTTACACACACAAACACTCACTGACTTGCACAACTATTCATCCAATACTTACGAGAAAAGGAAGCGTGCAAAAGCTTTTGTCAAGTAAAAATGATTCCACTGCGCAAGAAAAAAGTCAATAAAGATCTTTGCAGTTAACGCAACATAACTTTACTACCCAGCATTTACAAACTATACAAATAGATAGACAAATGCTTTAGATGGAAAAAGCAACAACACGAATAGGCAAGTGGCTATTTATAGGAATTAATATATACATTTTTCCAACTATTATTCCTGAAGGATATAATTCTGTGGTCTTGAGTTGTTGTCTGGAGCTGTGTGAGGTTCATTTCGTAGCCAAGTTGTTTCTATTCCTGCAGGGTCGTTCGCTCGACATGCAAACTTTTTTGTTTTTCATTCAGTGTCATTTGTGTGACATGTCGAGCTTCTTTTGCGTCTCCAATTTGAAGCAAAAGTCGAACAACTGTTGAATGGTTACCGTTTAGTAACTCTGCAACCTTTTGAGTTGTTTCGTTTGGGTTCGTCCCAATAATAACCCTCCATTGGATGTCATCAATCACAGAAAAATGTTCACATCTTCAAGGTTCCCGTCCCTGTTTCGTAATTTTTGGAACCGGTGTCGAGCTTTGTAGATTCGTCGACCGTATCCTGGCCAAATACTCGATTGATATTGCAAGCAGTTGCCGCTAATTCACGTCCCATTCTGAATGGATACAATAGCCTCAAAAGAAGCAAAATTGAAACCTTCAAATAAAGCAGAATAAATAGTGAAAAAGAATATGTTGGCCTAAAATTGATAGATTCGAAACTGTACATTCCATGAACATAGTTGAATAATAGTTGATTTTGAAATAAGCTTCAAAGTTTAAAGCAACAATAACCGCGATTATTTTAGAACCTACCTAATATGTATAATAGTTTGATTTAATTATAGGGATCTACAAGTTCTGACAGTGTAAATCCATACCAGATTAATTAAGGGCTCTTATGAAAAGGTTTTCCCCCACAGACACGCATATATATATATATATATATATATATATATATATATATATATATATATATATCTTCCATTAGGACTCTAATTCGGTTGGTATGCAAACCCTTTCATCAAGACTAATTCAGCTTCCATACCTATGTATATGTTAGATTCACAGATGAAAGAGATTTGCACACACACAGACACAGACACACAGACGCACCCACACACACACACACACACACACACACACACACACACATATATATATATATATATATATATATATATATATATATATATATATATATATATATATATATATCAACAGCTGGGGGGTTCATGTGAAAATATTTTTGTTTTTAAATCCCCCAAACGGTTACAAGGTAAATAACTGTTGATTCCAACAAGAAAAGTGTACAGTACTATAATGTTTGATTCTGTGAAGAACATAAAACCCTTACATTGAAAAATCTTGCATCAATCATATTAACAGAAATTTGACAAGAATGACAAATTAGAAAATAATCTTTCACATCTTTAGTGTTTAAGGCCGTCCAGACTATATATATATATATATATATATATATATATATATATATATATATATATATATAAGAAGTGCAAATGAAAGAGATTTGTACATATATATATATACATACACGTACCTATGGAAATTAACAAAATGTATTATCGCATATATGTGTATGCACATGTGTTTTACATGAATTCGTGTATTACATGTTGGTTTTTACTTATATGTTGGTTTGATGGGGGGGATCTCTTCTGCTTATTTATTACTAAAAAAAACGGATGCCAGGAACTGCCTGACTTGTGTGTGGTCACGCCCTCGGGGTGTAAGCAGGATAGCAATTTCAATGTACGCGTGACTGGGGTAGGGGTGGGACTGGTTGTGTGGGTTGCGTTTTAGGTTGCATTGTGGGTCAGCACGAACTGTCTGTGCATGTCCGTCCGCCTGTCCTCACACAAACACACACACACACACACATATATATATATATGTAAAAAAATATGTGTGTGTGTGTTGGTCGTCGCTAATAAATTAATATATCCTTTCTGTCTAATCCTTGGATAATCTGAGCTCAGATTATATGACCTGCCACGGGAGAATTCTTTCTCATTATAAGCCGGCTTATAAGACCATCTATATAAATATGTCAGCTCATTAGGTTACCTCGCATAATCTTGAGATCTTTATCAATGCAATTTTTCTGTGAAATAGAAGAGACTGCATAAATGTGATGAAGGAAGAATATATTGATTTGAAAAAGCGAGAAAAGAAATCAAATGATCTGTCCACGTTCCACTGAAAGGTAAACCGCGGATAGGGGGGGGGGCACTGAAGAGGAAATGCAGATAAAAGAGGAGCTTAGAAAAATTAAACCCAAGATAAAGAGAGACCACCGAAAAAGAAATCATGGATAAGGGGACGAACCAAAGAGAAACCGCGGATAAAGGATACCGGTAGAAGATTCTAAATCATATAAATTGTGTCTAGAAAAAAAATATCTTAATCTGCAATCGTATGCTTGTGAACGCTGGTGACATAATTTTATGTCTATCACGCCGATCGATTGAAAAGAAAACACTGAATGAATTTTCTTTGACGACAGAACAAAAACGTATCACTGAAAGGAAAGCCGTAGATTCTCTTCCCATCGTGAGAATTGATTAGGAAAAAAAGAATAAATGATGTCAGTCTCTAAAGACGTATAGAAAAAAAATAATCATTTGAAGACAAAATCAATTATTTTCTCTCAGACTAACAATCCCATCTTTATAGCTTCTCTCTTAGATTTTTAGGCCTGTCTACTCACCAGCCCTTGGTTGGTATATGAATCATCCAGTAACCTTCAAAAACCTGTTTTATCATCTTGTTTCGGTCACGAAGTTTCCTCAGGTGTTAGTCGCATTCAATAGCACCACCCCGAATGTACACGATGACCGTTTTCGATAATCTGCAGGGTTTTGCTGCTCTCCCAAACGTGTTGCGTCAATTGTCCTTCCTAGTGAATGTTGAGCAGAACCCTTTATTTAGTTTAATGTAAGAGACCATCAACCAAAACTGTCAACATAGGCTTCTTTGTTTTTTTGTTTTTTAAAATTTTGGTTTCAATGGTTCATTACTGATTGTACATTCTGTTTCACTTAAAAAAGATTTTCATATGAACCTTTTCTTCAAATGCAAAACAATGAAAAATCTGTAATGAAGCATTGAAGAAAATCTCTACTTATTTTATAACTGCTCTACCGATGGTATCGAGCGCTATTTGGAATAAACATCTATTTTATTCACATAAACACGCTTGATGTATAGATATAACTGATTACATATGTATATATGTTTGTATGTGTCACGCATACGAGTCGCAAAAATGAAGCTAGAGACTGAATCTTCCAATATTTACCCTTCATTATGTCAACTTTTTTTTTTGAAACCCTCCCCCCCCCAAATTTTTTTAGGGGGGGAGGGGAGGGGAATTCGATTAGCAACGTAAGTTCATGTGTATGTCCAGTAGCATTCATGCTTTTTTTTGAAAATTCAGACTTTTTTGTGATCACTGCACCATAAAAGATGAGAGAAGTAACTTATTAAATGATCACCCCTTTTCCCAATTTTTGATAAATTTCCGAGACATTTACTGCATTGCAGTTTCTACTGAGTGATCGACCAGACCTCTTCTCATTCGATTATCAATCTCAGTCGCTGTCTTCCACCAAAGTCTTTACTCCATAACTCGTCAATTCTTCCTCAAGATGTACATCTGCCTCTACCGTTGAGACAACGCGAACGTGGTCCGCCAGGAAAGTGCGCTGCCCCCTACAGTCCAGATTTGGTTCCTGGTGACCTCTGCCCCACAAGAAATTCCTGCGATGGATATTAAGGAGAGTACGGCGAGACAGATTGATTTGGACATTGGAGGAAATGTTGGGTTAATTGCCCTTGGTGAAGTATTTTTTCGTTGATATTAAATCGCTAGATACTTTCTGGATGAATGGCTCCTGTTCTGTCTTCACAGTCAATGGAACGCCTCCCCCAAAGGACATGCCTGGGCGGAATGAAGAGAGATCCTAGCATGCCGAGTCGCCAGACTCTTTCACTTGCTAATGTAGTCCATCAGTGGCCGGAAGGACGTCAAACCGCCATAAGGGGGCTACCCCCGACTGGTTTTTGGAATCAGAGTAGTCCTTCTCCAAAACTGGCTGCTGAAGAGTCCAACATGCTTTGCTATTTTATCCATAGCTTCGGGAATAAGTTGATGGATTCATGTATCTCCCAAGGGCGTTAGTGCAAAGTAAACATAAACAGCCCAAGCCAGAGTTTGAACTCGATTCCATTGTCTGCATCGTTGCGCGTTAATTGCGCCTCCACATTAGGGTAATTGATACCAAATACAGCTGAGAATTTATTAATCATTTGAACAGAGAAAGTCCCAAAATATAGTTAAGAATATACAGAACAAAGACAAAGATGATTTTCAATAATCAAGTTCCGAGAAAGGTTTTAGGGGAAAAGCTTAGAAGGGGTTAAGGAATACTTTTCCATAGATAAGCCCTCCCCCCAAAAAAAAATTTAAAGGAAACTGCGTTGTTATACTTGAATTTTTTCCGTGTGCTGATCGAACAAGGACTGAAGGCCCGATTTCGGGTGCTTTGGACCCCCCCCCAATCATTTTTTTGAAATCTCTCTGAAATATGATCTGCTATCCTATGTTTATATGTTTAAAGTTTTTTTCCCGGGTAACGGAAATTTTTCTCTCTGCTGGCAGGCATGATCAAAATCTTGTGCATGAGTAACCCCCCGCACACACACCTTAATTTATTTTACAAAATCTCTGTAAAATATTATGTTTTCCTGTGTTATTTTTGAAGATTTTTCCGGGTATCACGCGTATCCCAGCAAGTTATAGCATAAATTTGCTGACTATATAACCAGTCGTATCACGATTGTATCACGATTTTTTTTACAGCGGCAGCTTTTGATTTGCTTGTAGTAGTCTCTAATTTGCATGCCGTAGTTTTTGAGATGCTTACTGTATTTTTTAATTTCCTGGCTACAATTTTTATCTTGTTAGTGAAAAGGTATATCCACGTTCCTAAAACTGCAGCTCTGAACAAAACGTCGCTAGATGGATCATTACAAAACAGCATTAATAGAGATTGTGTCAGCAACCATTTTAGAAAATATGATGTCGTTGTTGAGCCTTAACAAGCTGTCATAGATTACTGTTGTGTATCCCATACGGTACCCATTTTCCAGATATTGTGATGATGATGTACATCAGTACATGATAAATCATTGTGTATATGTTTATTCTCATCTACACATGGCATATTAACCAAATGTACAGTAAACAGTCATTTCGGAGACTGCCATGATGTTGTTTTTCATCATATTTTTGTAAATCTAACTAATGATGAAAAATATTTGGAAAAAGGTGCAATAGCGAATCAGAATTAAACGTGGTAACGCTAAGCTAGGTTACCAGCATTTTTTTTTTTTTGCTACTAGTATTTATACGTCATTTCCACATTCGGTATTGAGCGGGCTTAGTTTTCCAGCGATTAAAACTAAATGTGATACATTCGTATCTTGCATAAATGAATCACCGAAGCCTATGCATGTACCAGAACTAATTATCTACAAGACGATTTGAAATTATCTGAAAAAAAAAACCCAACTTTTATCAGAAATTATCCAAAGGAAATATATCCTTTATCTAAAGATATCTTAAGTAAATGATCTTTTATCTAAAATTATCTGAAAAAATACCAGCATCACATTTAGTCCGAAATGATCATAGAGACCCTCGGCAAGCACTTTGTTGAAAAGATGCAATAGATATTTTTAGATGGTGCCAAGTGGTGTAATCGTGCAAATTTTCAAGCTTATAAACCCAAAACGACATTATGATGACGATGATTATCGGTGTATGATGAATTATTGTCTTTTGCGTTTATTTTCTTCAACACATGGCACAATGACCAAAGTGTGCAGTAAACAGTCATTTCGGAGACTTTCCATGATGTAATTTTCTATCATTATTCATTTATAGAAATCTGACATTACTACATTTATAACAAAACTCAGTATGGCAGTCAATAATTGGACAACCGTAGCGTCAACATTTGAAGTCATGTAAAATCCCATACGGTCAGAATAGATTTTATTTATGGCATCACTGGCGTTTTCTACTGAAAAACATCTAAAACAGAGTAATGAATGTCCCCCAGAAAAATCAACAATCTAGATGAAGAATTCAGATGTTATTGATAAAATCGTCAAGATAAGGCCCCAAAAGGTAAAAAAAGCTATTTTCCAAAAATTGAAAAAAAAGTTTTCAGAAAGGATGTAGTGGTGTACTGATGCCAATTTTCAAGTCTGTTGACAAAATGGTATGGCCAGGTGCACTGGAACACGTAAACACACGAATACGGAAATGAAGAAATGAACAAACACATACACGTACAAAAAAAGGTAGAATCTTCCACCATCTTTGATGGCAAGGATTGTTCAACAATTTGAAGAAGAGCGCTTAAGCAAATTAGTGTTAAACGGGATAGTGTTAAGTGGGGTATCACTGCATTCTTTGAAGCCCTTTCTATGATGTCGTCTTCTTATATAAAAAAAACAAACCCGGTGCTGACGCTAAATGTCGCTGGGCAGCGCAATGGCATTGTCGGTTGGTTAGAACGTGTGCTTCATCTAGGGTGGTCCAAATAGAGGAAACCTGACACCACAATTCACTCACTACGCCGAGGATCGCCTGTCATTCAAAGGAATTTGGTCTAAGTGAAGTGTGTCAGTATGTAGTTGTTGTTCTATGTGGTAGTGGCTGTTGAGTCTCTCCTTGCATCCTTTAAGGAAAGAGGAAGAACGAATGAAAAAAGAAGGTGGAGGAAGTAATAATGTGAAATCAAGAGGAGAAGAGCCAAAGGCATTCGACAGAAGGAAAAAAAACAACAACAACAAAAGAACTCCAACAGTAATAACATAAGTTACAAAGAGAGAGAGAGAGAGAGAGTATAAAATGCAATATATATATATATATATATATATATATATATATATATATATATATATATATATATATATATATATATGTATCATATTCATAAATATTAATATATTCATTACATAGTTCTATTCAATCAGTTGTTGCTTTATTTCCTGAACGGCTGACAATCTACTTAAGGCACAGGTTCAGTTCATTTTTATAGTAGAATAATTATCAATGCATTCCTATAATAAATCATTTGCAGTCTGTTTCTATTGTGAAATCATTTCAAATTCATTTCTTCAGTGTAATCATTTTCAATGCATTCCAATCTTGAATTTTCTCCAACAAATTCTGGAGTAAAATAATTTTCAATTTGTTTTATATAGTGAAATAATGTCCAATGCATTTCTAGAGTAAAACAATGTCAAACACTTTGCTATAGTACATTGATTTCCAACATTTTCCGTTAGTTATTCAATTTCAAACACATTTCCATTATACAATCTTGTCGATAGCAAAACCATTCACAATCTATTTCTATAATCTTTTGGCCATTGGCAATACCTTCTATCCAGACTTTCAGTGTATTTCTATAGTAAAATCATTAGCGATGTAATTATGTATTAAAATTGGCCTTTCTAATCATACAATATAAATTGTCATGCTACCAATGTATTTTGGCAGCATGCCTTGTTGAGGGTAATCAATTGAAAAATTAAAAGAGGCTGATCTATGGATTAGTTATTTTTAGTCTCAGTGATCATTAAAAAAACGTCTTGATTGAAAAAAAAATAGGCAGACACAAAATGGGATCAATTAAGTATAAAACTACATTGAAAATTGAACTAAAAAAGCTATTTTCAGGGAGAAAATGAAAAGGAGTGAATGCTCCATGAGTGCAAACTGTATCCGTGATACATACAGAGCCAGCCAGCCTCAGCAACTAAAAAATAGAGAAATCTGAGTGCTTACTTCGGTTGACGGTTTATAGATTTGTTATATATATATATATATATATATATATATATATATATATATATATATATATGAAGATTGCTATGATGGGGCGATTCTCCCTAATTGTTACTCATCTTCCCTTTTGTTACTCAACCATCATAAAATATCATTGTCGAAACAGATTTGGATAGTGCACAGGGAGATGTGGGTTCTTGCCTTTCGTTCGAGCATTTTTGTGAAGGTAACACGAACAGCCCAAACATCGAACGTCGATTCTGTTTTCCATGCTGCAAACCATGTATTGTGGCCTTGAGGAAAGGATGCCTTGGAGATCTAAAAGAACCCTCAACCCCTCACGATCAGGTATTGCCCCTTTGCTCCCCCCCCTAAAAAAAACATACTAAAAGGAAACAGATCGAAATATAATAGGTCTGGCTAATCAATCTATGGAAACTGTCACGTGACCGACATCTTTTGACAGCATTCTTTTTTTTCGGGTTGGTCGATTAACTAAGTCTAAAAGGGGGAGTGATTACCATCCGAACAGTGATCCCTGAAATGTTTGGTTTCTTAAAATTTGAAAATGGTAACAAACTAAGGGAATAATTTAGCCTAAATTTCCATTATAAACTGAATCTCCGTCCCACTAAAGTTCTATGGGAGGTTTGAAGAAACGAAAAGAAAAATCCTTCTCGACTTGAGGGGTAAATGTAAAAATTTTTAGCCTTATAGCTCCATTGGTGTGGTCTGTATCATGCATGATACATAAATGTATAGCCAGCCAGCCAGGCCAACTTGAAAACTGAAGAAACCTATGTTGACAATTTTTGTTGACGATTTCTCACTATATTTGATTTATTTTTATGCGTAGTTACAATAATTACCCCTCTTTCAATTCTCCAATTAATGGCACAAATATTTTTACAGTAAGATTAAATTTTATGCATGTTTGGTGTCTTCGTTTCTTTAGGTGCCGATTTCTTGTCGCCATTTTGTTCATTGTATGTTTTTACCGAAAACAAGTTTCTTCTTGAAATAGCAAGTTTGGGCGAAACTTTGAAATGAAATATGAAAAAAAAAAAAAAAAAATTCTCCAGTCGGCCTTCTGATATTGTCATTTCATTCTCTTTTTTTTCGGTCACTGGTCTTCTCAGCCAATGATTTAATGAGATTCCGTGTGTTGAATGCTAACTTGTATTTTGGTAGTTCATCTTCGTCATTTCCACCTCTCACCTCACTGACGTAGCTACAGCAGGGTGGCGAAAAATTTGAGAACAAAGGAGATAAAGTGTACGTTTTTGTGAAATTCATTCAGAAATCTGAAACTATTAAAGTACAACATTTCATTCTCATATTGTTGGATTAACCTTAATTCATACCGTTACGGAAGCAAAGATAAGCGCTGAGCCCTGACTTTTATTATACGAATTTAGCTTCGGTTCGTTTTGTCGCTCTAAAAACCTTAAAACAGATCTAAAGGACTGAATTTCTAAATTGTTGTAAATGATGAACGCTAAAATAAAAATGGTCAGTCACCGAAATAACTGTATACTTTAAAGTTGGGTTAATGTGTCATGTGTATGAGGATGAACATGTACACATGCACGTAGACAAATACAATATTTTTATCATGTAGATATACTCAAAAGCCAAGTGATATTTCAATAGTTCTAGAATGTAGCTACCAGTTTGGGATAAACAGTACTAATACCACTCGATCTTGTTGAGGCTCAACGACGATGTATATTTCAAAATGATGGGATTGATTGGGAGCACAGCAGCAAGGTAAAGAGAGGTGTTCTGTAACATGCTATTAATGCTATATCATCATCATCAGCAGCAGCGTTCAATTAGGACTCATCATTGGATGAATATCTTTCCCAAGGTTCTGATAGATCTGGATGATGTGATGTTTTCCCCCCAAATCCCAACGAAACAATGGAAAATCTACCGGCTCGGTATTTGAAAATACTACAGTCAGACAGCAGACAAGCCCTCTCAATAGCCTCACTGCTGACTGAGAAACCCCATGGAAGAGTGTGCAGTGAGGTAATTTCTGATATTATGTCATATAATACCAAGGCTTTGCAACCGATTTTCGAGATTCAGTTTTCAAGTTGGTTGAGCTGGCTGGCTGGATATGTACAAATATATCTCGCTTTCAGACCGCACAAATAGAGGTAAAGGGTCTAAAATTTTTATATTTACTCCTTATTACATCTACAAAAACTAATTTTTTATTTTTTGCCCCACCCCTATATAGTTACTAGTGGGATTTCAATTTGCAATTTAAGGTTACGCTAAATTCATTGCTGAAGCATTTAAAAAAAATTCAGACTTTATTTATCGATCACTGCCCAACAAAAGATGAGGGAAGTAACTCATTCATTAATCACTCTCTTTTCTAATTTTTTAATTGATCACCCAAAAATGGCATACTGCTAAAAAGATGTTGGTTACGTGACCGTTTTATATTGAGTGTCTAACCAGAACTGTTTGTTAAATTCACAAAGGTTTGCTCGCGGAAATACAAGATGGAGTTTACTCATAATGGCGTACAAGATTGTGTTTAACTGAAAATGCCGGCTTTTACCTGGGTTCGAACTCCGACACTAGCACTGGTGTGGAAACTCTAACCTATAAATTGCAATTACTACTGATAAATGAAGAGAAATGCGGAGAGAGGGACAGGGATAGAGACTGAGAGAAATACCCATAGAAATAAGAGAGAGACAGAGAGAATTAAAGAGACAGAGGGGAATACTGAAAGAAATAAGAAACAGAGAGACAGACAAAGAGAAATAGAGAGAAAGACAGGGAGAAATATATAGCAAAAGGGACGAGAACAGAGACAGAGAGGAAGAGAAATACGGAGAGAGAAAGAAAGAGAGAAAAAGAGAGAGAAAGGATAGAGACAAAGATAAAGAGAAATATGGTGAGAAATACAGAGAGAGACGGAAAGAGGGTGACACATCTATAAAGAAAAAGGAATACCGAGAAAAAAGACAGGGAGGGAGAAAGAGGGATTGTGGAGAGAGAGAGAGAGAGAGAGAGAGAGAGAGAGAGAGAGAGAAGGAGAAAGGCAAGAAAGGGAGACAAAGAGATTTGGAGAAAGTGGATAACAAAATTACAAGCTGGCAAAAATGCAAATCAACCTGGGTGGCTTACTGCGACATGTTATATATATGTATATGTATATAACTTGTATCATATTGTCATCATGCTATCGAGACACCTAATTCTTTTCTGAGTCCCTAGCCTACACACACACAGAGGCCACCTACATTGGCGCAATGGTTAGAAAGATAGTCTCTCAAACTTATTACAGACTACGTCTGATATAGATCCTGCTTCTACCTATTTGGCCACAGAGACTCTAGGACTTAGCAGAGTCAAGCCTAAAGTCTTACAACTCATCCTCTTTGTGTCAAGTTCCTATGACTAAATTTATGACGGTGATATGCATGACAGGATATAGGCAGTGAGTTCAAGTCCCGTCTGAAGGTTCTGCTTCATTTCTAATTCATTTTGTTAACTCTGAAGGTCGCAGATTGTAACAGCCTGAGTGCTGCGATAAAGAAGACTGAAAGTCAGATTCGATCTTCAGTGCTGTCAAGACTCTCTTTCTCTGGGATCCCTTTTATACTGATGCGTGTTTGTCTTCTGACGCAGTGAAATATAATCTTATTTCACTTAAGCGACATCAGATAAAAATATATATTTTGTAGAACGAGTGGGTGGGAATTTTTTTGCAGAGATGATGAGAGCTGTTTGTTATGTCGATTTGTCAGATTGTCAGTCAGTCAGTGACAGTCATCTCCGCTATAGATACTAGTAGATAAAAAAATCAACCATTAGATGAAAAGAAAAAATTGAGTCAAACATTGACACTGTCTTCATTATTGTCTCCCTCTGTAAGATAGAAAATGAAGTGGCTATTGATAACAAATTATTTAAGCATAATATCAAATACTATCCATTAAATTTGGATTAATAGTAAAGAAAAAATGAAAATGAAACTCGTGACTGACTGAAATGAAATTCACAGAGTAGATACTATAATAACCCGTTTAGTGATGTCCCGTTTAGTGCGGTCCTGTTTAGCGATGTCCCGTTTAGCGATATTGCGTTTAGCGCTGCTTATCTATTGCCCCCGTTTTCAAATATTTTTCGAAATAGATTTAGCGATGTTTATGGAAAGTCACTGGAATAATTGTATCCTGCACATTTTTTATCAATGTGTCATGTGTATTAAAATAAATACTTTCACTTACACAATAAGTTTTATACATCTGCAACTGACTGAGGAGCAACGGTGCCTCCAACAAAGCCCTCATCAGATGATGACTTTGGGATCAGAAGTGGTTTCGGGGCCGAAGTATCATCACCACTAAACCCTGGGTGCCCCAGAAATACCACCCGGCTTCGTTGGTCATCCATCACATTGCCGGGGTGCAGCATCCATACAAACAGAGACTCCAAAGACTCCGAGATGATAGTTAGACTCTAGTCATGTCGAGATCGAGATGACAGAGAAACTACAACTAAATGAATATTAGTCGTAATATAATGATAATAATATGTCATTAAGCGATATTTATTGACTCTTAGTGCTATAAAATAGGCATGCAGCTATTGAACTAAGATTAACTAAAGTAGCATTTAAGACGAATGTGTCCGAACAGAAACGACGGAAGTTTCACCATGGATGTTCAAAATCATAAATCAGACTTTAAATTTTGGCCGTGGATTGAAAACTGTTAACCAAAACTGTCATCATAAATGTCATTATGGGTTCCTCTGAGTTTTTAAGCTGGCCCGGCCACACCAATGGATTTAGGGGGGCGGAAAATTTAAGCACTCACTCCTTACTATGTCTAAAAAAACATTTTCTAAAGGGTATTTAATGGAGGTCAGCATGCAATGAAAGTTAATGCTTTTTTGATCACCTATTTTGTGTCAACCTTTTTTTTTGACGATTAAGACTTTTCTAGTGATCACTGTCCAACAATATAAGAAAGAAATAAATTATCTATTGATCAACCCTTTTTCCAAGTTTTTGATTGATCACCCCCCAACACAGCATGCTGTTGAAAATATTCACTTGACAGTTTACATTTAGTGACCAATAGGGCCTGCCCTTGATTCTAAGGCGAGTTTTTTACGTAGTGGTCGTAATTAATACTTAAACTTATATCCAAGTCAGCCATAAAGATAAAATTTAAGTAATGTCTAATTCTGTGCAAGAAAAGGCTCTTAGAACAGTAACTACAATTCCCAAAACTCACTTAAAACGGCAAAAAAATAAAGTAAAAAAAAACAAAATGGTCTCCATTAACGCATTATTGACCATCGAGGGCGGGAGGGGGATAAAAAAATCCTTAAATAAGCACGCTTTGGAGCCCACCATGAGAAATATAAGGAAGGTAATTTTTAACTGAAGGACCAGACATCAGTCAACTTGGGTTGTGTACAAGATGCCCGAACATTCTAACAATACGCTACATTTAACTACAACAATGCCCAAGGTTCATTTGTTCAGCCTTGAACATTGTTTGTGTTTTCTCTAGGATCTTTCTTCCGTTTGCCCAAGACTCGGTTTATATTTAAGTTTTCCGATTTAATTGTTTCTTCTACTCTGTTCTGACTATAACTCACGTTTGAGACATTCAATATATATACGGTGATCATTAGATTCTGCTTAGTCAGGCACAGGGCCAGGGGGCTAGATCAGCTTGTCAGGATCAAATTTCCAGCACTAGTGGATTCAGCCAATGAGACGAACTCTCTAAAACCGTTGCTACGAAAGCTACCCATAATTACTTAGCTTATCTTAGTCTGGTATAAGTCCACATAGTAGGACAGCCAGTTAGGATTAAAATCGTTACGCAAACGTATTCGTCAATGGATAAACCGTGTTAACTGTTATGCTATATTAGGTGTCCTACATTGGACGTTAAACCGAATACAAACGTTACGTATGTAAACAGAATTTCGCTTCAGAAGTGTTAGACAGTGGTAAAGTGCAATTGGAACGCACAACAACGGTGTTCCCTCACTTTCAGAGGGATGGGAAACAGGGTTCCTCCACTATCTATATACTGCTAAAATTATTTAGCTGAAATATTCAGTGATAAAAAAAAACAAAAACTAGCCAGTGTATATATCGAAATACTCATCCAATGTAGCGTCAAAATGTCTCTGAAATTGGTTAAATTTCAAAACAATTCTCTGGGTGTAAAGAGGGGGCATTGTAGTGCCTCCCCGACCCCTGGGCAGGCAGTTTTGTGTTTCTCCACCTCGTTTCCAAGCAATACAATTATTATACAAAATGAGGAAGAAAGGGAAGAAAAAAAAAGGGAAAAAATAAGAGGAAGAAAACAGGTCTTGCTAGTTACTCAAAAGAAACCGTCACGTGACCAACATCTTTGGTAGCATGCGGTAGTGGGGGCGATCAATTAGAAAACTGGGAAAATGGATGATCAATAAATTAGTCACCCCTCATGTCTTTAATTCGTCAGTGATCACTAAGAAAGTCTGAATTTAAAAAACACAAGCATGAATGCTGGCACTGTAAAGAAAACAAACGCAAGTTTTTTTTTCTAGACGTAACAAAGGGTGAATGTTGAAAATTTAAACCCTGTATCTTCATCGGTCTGGAGTGTACGCGTAGTACATACATATATACATAGCCAGCTAGCCAGACCAACTTGAAAACTGAAAACACCAATGTTGACAATTTTAGTCGACGCTTTCTCGTATAATCATTCAATACAATGTTAGAAATCGGTCCATAAACATTGGCGAAATCCGATTCAGTCGGCTGATTTTCGTCCAACCGCCGCCCGACCGACCTGGAGCAAAAAGCGACCCCGCTCTAACCGCGGACGGACGGGTGCTGAATTAATCGTATTAAAAAGCCGTGATCTGCAAATAAGCAGTCCATTGTACAGGCTCACAATAACAGGCAGGGTGATATATTGCAATGGCGTCAAAATGGCGAACAGGGTCAAAATTAGGAGTGTGTTTTCACTAAGGGTATCAGGCAGTTGATGGATGGTACCGATATTTCGAATCCCTTCAGTCAACATTTCGCCCGCAGCGGTTTCGGCTGCAAGACAACTGTCCCAGCTGGTACCAGTGTGCGAAAGTTATTACGCCCTCGCTGGGGGCGTCGGTATTTACAACAGGTGGCATCGGTGAGTGGAGGTGCCGGTGTCCGAGCGGTTAGAGGCTCGGAAATTGGAATCGGTGGACCGAGTTCAAACTCTGACCGTTTGCGTTCATGATGATGATGATGATGGTGATCAGCTTCCTAGCGTCTGTCATCTCTATCATGGACGTCGTGGAGCTGGTACTGTCGGAATTTGTCTATTTCGTCAAACCATCCTACTATTTGCCGGCCACCTATGATCTCGGGATAACGTTGTGAGTCGTGATGTCGAAAGGTTATCTGACAATCTTGGAACATGACCAGTCCACTGCCATTTTAGTTTGGAAGTGGTTTCTGTGATATTTTTCACTCACATTTTTCTCTAATATACTTTGCTGTCTTATGATCCCTCCATGTGATTTGGAGCATGATTATCTGCATTGCACGTTGCATTGTTCATAGTCGAGGGTCAATCTTTTGGTTAAGTTCTATGCTTCAGCTCCATAGATGCCTATCAATACGATGCAATGGTTGTAAACCCTTCTTTTTTTATTCTTTTGTACTTGAAAGTAGAGCTTTCTCCATTGGCAACTCGGTAACTTAAAATGATTCTTCCATTACTTCCTCTTCTGAGGATATCATGGACATCCGTTTGGTAGGATTAATTTATCCGAGATGCCAGTCGAGGGATGTTATTAAACGGGATCATTGAGATATTTTTGTTCGTAACGATTTACAACGGTCACTTGTTTAGTATCACTCATCTCTAGTCGTTCGAATACCCTCCCCCACTATTAAGTCAAGAGTTGAAGCAATACAAAGCGTAACCTCAGAAAATGGAATTTATCGACTCAAACCAGTAATACTATATTGTATGTGTGTTGATATTCTTTCTTGAGATTTCATACCCGAATTCATAAAATCGCTTTTAAAGGACTATAGACGGCGAAACTAATGTCTGCATAATTTAGTAGAGGTAATATCGGCAGTATATATATATATATATATATATATATATATATATATATATATATATATATATATATATATATATATATATATATTGTGTCATCCACAGACAGCTGTTTTGTTGTATTACATCTCTTCAGTGTAGCTATAGACTTTCCATTATCCCATCCAGTTCCTGGAGGCTGATATCCTACTTCTGGACTACGGAAACTGGAAGGTCAGTAAGGCTGAATTTAAGCGATATATCTATTTACACAGAAATTCCTCATCCGCCAGAGTACTCTATTCCTATGGAAGAGCAATGCATATATATATATATATATATATATATATATATATATATATATATGTTTTAGTACAAGGGAAGATGAAACGTACGGTGAGATGTACAAGGAAAGTAAGGATGGGATCATGGGAGATAAAAGGGGAGGATGAAACATATATGGAGAGTAAGTACAAGATCATGTGATATACTAAGAGAGAGATAGAACCAGTTGCATGTGATGATTTCAGAGACACATAAAAGGATATATTCAACAAAGACTCAATCTGTATTTCCTATTGAACGATTATTAGGATGATCAGGTCAAAGTTGTCCATGGGTTTTAGGACACCAATCAATGCATTTCCTGAAAGAGCAAAGACTGAGAATCGGGAAACTTTTTTTCTTAATAGATCAAGGGATTCAAAAGTTACATTAAAATAAAATTTCGGAATTGGGAAGTAATTTTAGAATTTTTAATTCTGTTGTTCGTGTAGAAGGAGGGTGTAAAAATGGTTGTTAATGCGTCGATAAGTCAATAAGTCAATCCATATCCAGACACTCCCTAACATACCCCAATCGGGACCACCTTCCCTACATTGTACTATGAAGGATTCAAGTGTCCATTACTTTGTACAATAAATTATTCTTCAAAGTTTCGTGCATCTGTAGCAGAGAGCACACTCAAGATACGAAACATCATACATGTCTGGATACAACAGGAAGGTGAGGCATACAAGGAGAGTAAGGACGGGATCATAAGAAATATATAGAGAGTAAGGACGGTATAATAAGGCATTCAAGAGAGTAAGGACGGTATGGCAAGACGCACAAGGAGACTGAGTATGGTCTGGTGAGTCATGTAAGGAGAGAAAAAACGGGATGATATTCATAGCATAGAGCACACCCAAGATACATAGCACCATACGCCTTTCCATAGAACAGGATGGTGGGACATACAAGGAGAGTATGGACAGGATGGTCAGACTCACGAGGAGAGTAAGGACGGGATAGTGAGACATACAAGGAGAGTAAGGACGGAATGGTGAGACATACGGAAAGAGTAAAGAAAAAATGGTGGGACATACAAGGAGAGTAAGGATGGAATGGTTACACATACAAGGAGAGTAAGGACGGGATGGTGAGACACACGAGGAGAGTAAGGACGGGATAGTGAGACATACAAGGAGAGTAAGGATGGGATGGTGAGACATACGGAAAGATTAAAGACAGAATGGTAGGACATACAAGGAGAGTAAGGACGGAATGGTGAGACATATGGAAAGAGTAAAGAAAAAATGGTGGGATATACAAGGAGAGTAAGGATGGGATGGTTAGACATACAAGGAGAGATATAACGGGAAACCTCCCTGCTCAACAATGCAGTATGTTACTGCATACAATTACGGACGCATGCACATGCATACACACTGTGGTCAAAAAGTGAATCCAAACAATAAGCTTACCTTCGTTACACTCGCATGCGTAAATATTCCCCTTCATCTAAATATATAATACGCGTAATGTATGTGTATATTTTTGTCCGTAACGACAAAGGAAATAAATTAATGACATATTTCAACGCGAAATTAACTTCCCTTAGATGGTTATTTATCGATTTTGTTATTTGAAAGAGAAGGATGATTGTACAGAATAATATTTGAATCCTTACAAAAACAATCTTTTGGCCAAATTAGCTTTGCACTTTCTCTTTGTTAGAAACCACTAAGCAAAACTATAAATAAAACAACCAAAGTAGGTTTCTACAATTTATAATTTGGTCTGACTGGCTTTGCATCACGCATACAGTTTGCACCAATGAGGCTTAAGGACAGAAATTCTAAACTTTTCATCCTTATTATATTCCATTTGCATCTTTTAGTTTTTTTGAATATTCATCCTACACAGTTTTTTTTAGTGAGGATTTAATTTGAGATGAAAGTTTATTCTCGACTGGTCTCTTTGTTTCTGGCAGCATTCAGGCTCTTTTCCCTTTTGAGCATCTAGTCATTTTTAGTAATCACTGCTCAGGAAAAGGCCAGAGAAGTGACATTCATTGATCATCTAATTTTTCTAATTTTAAATTGATCACTCCTAACACAGCTTCTTGACGAAAGACATTGGTTGCATGACGGTTTCCGTTGAGAGACTAACTGGACCTGGTATTCCAAACGTTTACGTAATAGCATTCACAAAATTACTTGAATATTGCCATCAATATTCGATGGCAAGAGTAAACAAGTTTTAATTGGTGGTGTTTTATACCAAAAATCAATTGCATGGCCGCGTATGATAAGTGCCCAACGATCCATTTTTAGGGAAGTTGATATTTTCGTTAGTTTCTGGGCTACAATGTTCAGTTTTTTTCATTGTGAAACTTAGATACTCCATAAAAAATAAAGCAGTTTTCAGGCTAAAATAGCTGGTTATTGTAACTCTAAAAATAACAAAAATATCAACTTGAAAAAAAAATGGTACGTTTGGCACTTATCATGCGCGGTCACTCGAATATTCTCTGTTTATTTTCCTCTTTTTTGTATTTACTTTCTTTCAGACGATCAATTAGCAACAAAAAGAGTATCTCGGTGCTCTTACTGACGGTCAGTTTCATTTGGTGAAGCGATGTTTACGCCGGATTTAAAAGTCAATCTGACAATGGCCCAGCCAACTTTTTAGAAAACGTCAACAAAAGCTGTCACCAAAACTGTCAACATAGATTTCTTTCGGTTTTCAATTGGATCTTTTTGGCTGAAAGACTGACTAGCTGGCTTTGTATGTATGTATGCATGCATCACACGGTCTAGCTGCACGAATGGAGATAGAGGGCTGGAAAATTGAATATTAACTCCTTATCATGTTAGCAAAAAAACCCCAGTTCTTTAGTTCATTCAAAATCTGCACAATACTTTTTTATAGGGTGGGTATTCAGTTTTTTTGCAATGTAAGTTTATGATGGATCAATTCCTTAGTCTGTCTCCTCTTTTTTGAGGGGAATTCAGACTTTTCTCTGTGAACAATGCCCAACAAAAGGCGACAGAAGTATCTTACTCATTGATCACCCTCTCTTCCGATTTTCCTATTTGGTTAACCAAAACGCAGTATGCAGCCAAAAGACGTTGGTTACCTGACGGTTTCTATTGAATGACTAACCAGACCTTCTTAGTCTTTCACCTTTTCCTCTCTCTGTTTACTAATAAAAACCTGTAATTGGAAACATAGAGAGCGACTTCACTAGTTAGGATCGCATGAATTACCGACCGAAAACATCGGACATTGTAATCGGTATGACTGTGTATGTGTGCATTTGTACATATGGGTGTGTATCGGTGTGCATGTGTTTGAATGTATGCATATATGTGTATGCTAGTGTGCAAGTGTGGTTCTGTGTGTTTGTATGTATGTTTGTATGTGTCTGTTGGTGGGAAGTGTTTGTGTTTATGCATATGTGTGAATGTGAGTATGCATGTGTTGGTCTGTGTGTTTGTATATACGTATCTGTATGCGAGTATGTGTGCTAGTAGTTTGTGTATATGTTTGTACGTGTATAGAGTAATAAAAAGTCTGTTTAGTTTTTTGTGGATAATCAATATTTGTAGGATCAGCTTAGTTTTCAAAAGCAGTATAAAAGCCACATTGAGATGAAGAAAACTAGTCAAAAATAAATTACTCCAATATATCTCCATATGGCGCTCTTCAGTCGGTCAGTCGGTCGGTTCCAGTTATGTTGAACAACAGAAATAGGAAAGAGGAGACTTGATATCATTAAAAAGTGTACCATCTCTTCCAATCATTTTTACCAGCTGCTAATGATGTCATGAGAGAATATCCATGGTCTGTGCAGAAGTCAAAAATGGACCCAAAACGGCAAAAAAAGGTCATTTACGATTTGTATTAGTCTTCATGTGAACTGCAGTGAAACAAATGACTTGTACATACTGAGAGTAAAAACACGACGATCAAGATCGAAAACAGAGTTGAAGAACGTGGACCATTACATCTACTTAAGATAACGAATGCACCCTCCTGATAGTCACCTATGGAGCTGAAACATTGGACCTAACCAAAAGATTGACCTTCGAGGTCAGAACCATGCAATGAGCACGAGAGGAACATGCTCAACATTGCATGGAGAGATCACTAGACAACATAGTATATTGAGGAAAAAAAATGGAACCATGTTGCAAGAATGTCAGACAACGTGGATCCTCAGGGATCATCTTCCTGCAAGCCCATATTTTTACAACTCTTTAATTATTCCATTTGTCATATTGTTCTATTATTAAGTTATATATATATATATATAATTATTGTTTCATCCACAGACGGCTGTTTTGTTGTATTACAACTCTTCAGTGTGGCTATAGGCTATCCAATATCCCTCCCAGTACCACGAGGTAGGGTCGAAACCTTCACTTCAGACCCAGACGCAGACGTTTTACCCCTGCCATACGCAGAACTGGACGGTCAGTAGGACCGAAATTAATTGGAATTGGAAGAGCATTGCATAGTAGCAGACGAGTGCCTTACCGCAGAATGCTCTTACATATATATATATATTCATATATTATTGTTGTGTCATCCACAGATAGCTGTTTCATTGTATTACAACTATTCAGTGTGGCTATAGACAATCCATTATCCCACGAGGCAGGATTGAAACCTTCGCTTCAGAGGCCGGTATCCTACCGCTGAGCCAGAGAACTGGACGGTCAGTAAGGCTGAATTCAAGTGATACATTTATTTAGCTTGAATTCCCCATCCATCAGAGAGCTCTATACCTATGGAAGAGCATTATATATATATATATATATATATATATATATATATATATATATATATATATATATATATATATATAGTGAGAAAATGGATGAAATTTATCTGACATAATGGCGAATTTAATATTAATACACAATGTGGAAACTTGAAAATCAGGAAAAATGGATAGTACTTATTTCCCTAACATGTTTCAGGAAGTGTTTTCTGTTGTCGTCAAACGTCAAGTGGAGGAAAAAATAAAACATTCAAATAATAAGGTTTAAAATGGAGGGGAAGATGATGCAGGATTTTTATTATCATTGATCTCGATTATAATCCTTTATTGGCTTTGTTATGCTGGTGTCAAAGTTCAACTGAGTTGTGTATTGGAAGTAGAAATGAGAACTGCTTCGTGTGCTTTTCAATGACATCACACCTTTTAATGACATCACACCTCTTCCTTTCTAGTTCTGTTGTTAGACAGGACTAAGACGACCGACCGACCGACCAACCGACCGAAAAGCGTCAAATAGAGATGTGCAATCTATAGGTAATCGGTAAATCATCAAAATTTACTATCTTGTTTTACCAATGTTTTATCAATTTTTACTATTTTTTTTACCCTTATTTTGATTTTTTAGTAGTGTAAAGTTTAACATAATGGATACAGAGCGGAAGGAAAAGAAATAAGCTGACTCTGTTTCTACGTCATCCATAAAAGAAAGAAAAAAAGAATGAAAGAAAGAAGGAAAGAGAGGCAGAGAGAGAGAAAGAGAAAGAGAGAGAAAGAGAAAGAGAAAATGAAGCTATAGACGCTGGATCGAATTATCAGGTGTCACGAAACAGATTCTTTTATTTAGAAATTTTTCTTCCTTTTTCAGGTCTTCTATATAATTCTTATTAGTATGTTCCTTTTTTCCCCTCTAAGCCCTTAACCGTCCATGGAAGAAACTTTGCACACACACTCCCCTCAATCAGATATGGAGATTTAAAAAAAAAATTGGCTCTGGGGTTGAAATAGTTGCTTTCAGCGTTTGACCTTGAAGCAACAAAGCTTGTTAATAGAAACGGTCGACCAAAACAGCCAACATAGGTTCCTCTCAGTTTTTAAGCTGGTCTGACTGGCTGGTTATGTATTTATAAGGTGCCAATATAGCTAGAGGGCTGAAAACTTTCACACTGATACCTCATTATGTTTCGTTTTCTTTTGTATTATCAACCCCCCAGAAGGTTTTCAGCGGGGAGTAACTTATTCATTGATTACCCCTTTTACGATTTTGTAATTGATCATCCCTGACACAGCATGTTGGTCATATGACGGTTTCTATTGAGTGACAAACCTGTTATCTGTTCTCATTATTAGATAAAGTATCTTTACCCGATATTTCAGCAATTTGGATTATTTTCTACTTTCATCGTCATAAGAGTATATGAAAAAAATCACAGTCAATAAATGAACAACAGTAGTGTCAAAATTTTAAGTCTTGTGAAAAAAAATTCATCCAAGAATAGATATGGTCAGGTTAAATTCTAATTATGACATCAGTGCCGTCTTCCAATGGAAAAAATTTAAAAAGTAAAAAAACAAAACAAAAAAAAAACAATAGAAAAACAGAAGAAAACAAATAAAAACGTCTAGACACATCTTTATTCAGTGGAATCTAGATGCTACTAATAAACCCGTCAGAATAAGACCAAAAAGAAAGGTCAACAAAGTTTTCTTTCCAAAAATCTAAAAAGATTTTAAGAAGGTTCTAGCGGAGTACTAATGATCAATTTTCAAAGTCTGTAGACAAAACAGTATGTCCAGCAGTACTATAACATACAAAAACACATTAACACACACAAATATGTAAAAAAAATAAAACCTTTGATGGCTACGGTGGTTCAATAATAATGAAATGAAATGTAAACTGTCCAGAACTTGAGAAATTCGGACAACTTAAGGCTATTACATCTACCTATTATTAGGTGAGAGGTGTGGTAGATAATGTGTCTGTCTCCTAAGAGACAACCGCCATTGGAGTACAACACACAAACACACAATCACACGCACATATAAAAATGGATAGAAGCCTTCACCATCTTTGATGGCTACAGTTCTTTTTAACCATCTATTATTAGCGTCGGAAATTTTATTCTGACTTGATAAAAAATTAAACTCTTGCCGTAGATTTCCTTACGTGCTTTATAACGTACCCAGAATATTGCAGTTAACTAAGCTGGGTCAGAGTATTGGTTGAATTATAACTGGAGATATTCGTAGGGATTAAATGAAAACTCTTGTTTAATTTTTTTCTTTTTTTTTTTATATAAAGGACATTAGGTTTTGTGGGTCGGCACAGACCGCGCATTGTTGGGGCTGGCTATTTCGATGTCATACTTTTCCACTCAGGTTACTGGAAATTATATGATTGTGTGTGATTTGATATAACTTGGATGGCGAATGGAGAGGGTGTAGCAAGCGGGGGTCGGGGATCGAGACAATGAAGAAGAAAAAAGAAAGAAAGAGGAGAATCCTGTGTGAAGAAAAAAAAATGGAGGGGAGGTAAGACAAGGGAAAGAAAACTATACCAGGTTCCAGTTTCCTCGTAATTGGATACCATTTAGATGGGTCCAAATTCAATCAAATCATGACGTCACATGCATACACTCATGCAAGCACGCATTGCAAACGACGTACGTACATACAAACATGCACACAGGCAGACAGACAGACACACACACAGACAGGCAGGCAGGCAGACAGACAGGGCAATACAATGCGTTTAGTCGACGCTTTCACACCTAAAAATGAAGAAAGAGGCTGAAAGTCTGCTTAGTCAGCCAATAGAAACTATCAACCTCAGCATGCCGTTTTGGGAATGGGAAAATTCGGAAAAAGGGTGATCAATGAATGAGTTACTTTTCTTGCTTTTTTTGTGGGGCACCACCCATTAAAAAGTCTGAATTTTTGAAAAAGCAGCTGGACGCAAAGGTTAGATTTTGCATAAACTTACATTGTAAATTGAGTCCAGTCTCTAAAAACCCTTCAATCGAAGAAGGATTAAAGAAAGATAAATAAAGATAAGATATTGAAACTTTTTGACCCCTAGCTCCATTGATACAGCCTGTGTACGTGATACATACACAGCCAGCCAGCTAGGCAGACAGACCAACTTAAATATTGGAAAAATCCTTTGTTGGCGAAAACGATTGGTGACAGTCTTGGTTAACGGTTAGCGATAGGAGTTTCTGAGGAGGATGTTTTGAAAAACGGGTGATGAATAAGAATTCAGGGAAATATGTTCTCTCTCATTTTATTCCCTTGCTGAAATGAGGGGGAATGTGTCATCATCATCATCATCATCATCATCATCATCATGTTCTTTACGTCCGTCGTTGGACATAGACCTTCCCCATCGTGGGTGTCTCTATCGTTGGCGTCGTGGAGGCAGTACTTTCTGATTCTGTCCTGCTCGTCTTTCCGTCTAGTTCTCTGTAGGCCTCAGTTGTACATGTGATCTCTAGGGATCCATGCCATCAGTTGTCAGCCATTTTCACGATATGGCCAGTCCATTGCCATTTGAGTTTTTCAAAATAGATTCTAGGAATTCTCGGACTCCTGTCTTGTCCCGAATGTATTGTGCTGTCTTGTGGTCTCTCCATGTGAGGTTGAGCATGATTCTTTCATGTGCACGTTGCATGGTTCTCAATTCACGAGTCTGTCTTATAAACCATCAAATACGGCATTTGAGCATATATATATATATATATATATATATATATATATATATATATATATATATATATATATATATATACATATATGTGTGTGTGTATGTGTGTGTGTGTGTGTGTGTGAGGAATGAAATGAGGACAAAGACATTTTTGAATGTTTTATCGTTGTTAAGTAGGAGAACATGAATAAAGACTTTTCACTGGTTCATTACAGATTGTACATTCTACTTCACTTTCCATTTGAAAATCATTTTCGAGAGAAACAGAATTTACAATCAAGAGAAAATCATTTATCATTTTATAACATTTCATAACCGCTCTACCGATGTTATTGAGGATTATTTTCAATATAGATCTATCTAATACGTATACATACTTATTGTATACGTATTATTGTTCACATACACACACACACACATAAATATATATTTATATATATGTATAGATTTAAAAATGAATTGGATTCACAAAGAAAAACATTGTCATTCACCATTTCCCCCCCCCTGAGGATGACCAAACAGTCGAAACCGGTGGGGAATTATGCATATGTATTCTTCATCGCTGGTTCAAAAGAGTGAATAAATTCTCCAAAACTCATGGTGAATCTTAATTTTGATTATTGATCTTAGTACTTTCGACAACCATTGATCTTTTACGAAGTTAGTTAGCCTTGAAATCGCCGAGTTGATTCAATCAAACACAAGCACCCCACACACACATATGCATATACGTGAGTGTTTCCATCGCTATCCGAAAGTAGAACTATCCTATGAAACCTTCCATAAGTCAAAGTAGCGCAAAGAGAATTAACAATTATCATAGATTTGTTTAGGAAAGTTTCTTGAACGTTTCCACATCAAAAAATAACACTGTATGAGATTTTCCTTACGGCTGACAGTACTACAATGATCTCTGAAAAGTATGACTTTATTTTGAAAAGGGCACGTACGTTTAAGGAAGGTTTACAGGATGTTTTGAGTGCCCACAAAGAACTGTAGGATAGGAAAATGCGTGTGGCTAGGCAGTCAAGCATGCGGTCGTATTTTAAGCCACCTCCATCAACCACAGTAGGCGGCAAACCTTGACCTCCGACTTCGAGGTAGCCAAACATAGAAAAGCGTTATTTTCGCGATATAGGAATGCCAAAAAGAATTAATTATATGAATCAATGTTGGTTACTTCTTCCTTTGACACCATTTCCATAAGTGGGAAAAACCCATACTAAGTTTCTGCCTTCCATTATTCCAATGGCAGACGATGATCTATTTTGATAATTTCTTGGATTCCTTTGTTAGTCACATTTGTTTAGTGCTATTTTTCATGATATATTTATATATATATATATATATATATATATATATATATATATATATATATATATATATATATATTTATGTATATATATATATATATATATATATATATATATATATATATATACATATTTATACAATATATATATATATATGTGTGTGTGTGTGTATTTGTATGTGTGTGTGTGTGTGAGAGAGAGAGAGAGAGAGAGATCAGTATTATTTCCTAGTCTCTGTTGTTTCGCTTCATCCCAACTTTTCTGTCGCGTACCCTCTCAGCGTTCTTCTGGTTTCTGTTTTGTCCTGTAATGTCGAATCGTGCCTCGAATCAAGCACTTCCCAATGTTTCTGGTACCTACGGATGTGTGTTCTTGGGGATGTCTTTTCCTAACGTCTCTGTTGAAACTGTGATCTTCCAGTAAACCTGTTAAACTTCATCAACAATCCAAATATACTTTCAAAACTCCAAATTAATTGTCTGTTCCATGCTGTTATCTAAGCATGCATGCGTGCAGATTCCTCTAACCTTTGTATTCAGTGATGGATTTTTCCCTGTCTATTACTTTTAATCAATTCTTTTAAAGTTGAGTCTCTCATTCCCTGTACGTGTGGTTAGCTATACTTGATTCTGAGGTGTCTCCACTAATTTTTAGATGGCTTCTTTTACTTTCAATCCCTATCACAACTGCATGGAATGTTTTTCATTCAGTTCTTGATCATGTTCTTTCACAAGGGAGGTTTTCAATAGATGTGATATCTCTATAGTGTATGATAATTTTTGAAAATCGTCCTGATATGATACGAACCGTATATTCTCCGGATTTTCTCCATCACAACTCTCTAATTTAACTACGGCTTTCTAAGCCTGTACATACGCCTTTAGTTATTTCAGATATTATGCTTCAAGTTGTTTCTTTCGATACACTGTTCGCTATACAAATAATTGATTTGCTTGGCCATTTAAGCAGCGAACGACCCTTTTCTGTTCTGTATGGATGGTTAGAATTGTAGCTAAGGTAACGCCTGAGGCTCATTTATGATGGATAGCTTGGACCCTCATTTTCTGGCGCCACTGTTAGCCTCATTTTGCACAGAAAAATCTCGTCCATTTTTCTACGAAGTTTGAGTTATATGTTCTGTAAGCCCGAAAAATTTTGCATGAAAAACGTTTTTTTTTTCGTCCTGGTATGTAGTTCCTTGATTTTGATAAACGAGTGTCTAGTTTATGCTCTTTTGTGCAGTTGATGATAGTGCAATCTATGTTTATGGGAAGAGACAATGAACAATATATATATATATATATATATATATATATATATATATGCCATATTTCAAGCAGATTCTATCTGAGCTTTTTTCTTGGAATCGGATGTTTTGACTGGTTTAAAATTTCATATTTCTCAATTATAACGATATATTAATCATGACTGTACTTAAAAGCAATGGAACCAAGTGACCCAATCAAATTGTACCAACTATCCCAACTGGTGGGATAGGCTTGTACACTTTTTTTCCAAATGTTTAAATGATGATATAATAAACTTGACAAATGTTTCAAATTAAAACTACCCATCCAAAGGAAGTCTCTTTTTCATCGTAACTTTCGGTCATATTTGCGTTTCAATAAATTAACTTCAAAAGACTTTACTGCCATGGAAGTGGAAAATGTATTGACAAGCCCGATCTCCCTCTATACATAGAAGTAAAAAATGATAATTACCCCACCATCTACCGTTTTCATAAACAATCTGATGAATAGTAAATGGCTGTGGGTACCTCCAATGGCGCGAAGATGAGAGAGCCAATTCACTGGTGTCGTGAGTTTCGATCTACACTGATGACCATGGTAAAAGCTCCCAGAAAGTCTATACTTCCATTAATACAATATATCAACTAAAATAATGAATGAAAATGATTCATATATTGCTTTCTTGGTTTTCCATATTTCTGACAATTGTATATCTTTTAATACATGCCTTTCAACTGGAAAAAAATTCTTTAATTCGTCCCCAAATTAAATCAAACGTTTCTTAGTTCACAGCCCATCCTATAATGCAATGTCATTGAAATTTATTGAGAACTTTTGGGGATATTGAGTGGACAGAAAGACATTAGTGAATTCGTATAGCTTCTCAAACTTTGTTGTCAGAAGTGATTATTAGACTGGTACAAAAAAAAGCTGTTTTGAACTTTGACGCTTATTTTAGAATGAACGATTATGAAACTATGTTTATGGAATATGCCGTTTTAAAGTGTGTATTCATCTCTCTCTATTTATGCTGAACATCTTCTTCTCACTATTTATCTTAATTCATTTGAGGCTGTCAAATCAAAGATAGTGAGAAACAAATTCGAGCAATCTCAATGTATGAGTCCAAAATGGGACGTAAATCAGCGGAAACTACTCGCAATAGAAACCAAGAACTTGGTCGGGGGACTGTCAACAAATGTACATCTCATGATTGGTTCCAAAATTTTCGAATCGGTGACGGAAGCTTTGAAGATGTGGACATTATTCTGTGATTGACAACATCCAATTGAGGGCCATCATGAGGCTAACTCACGCAAAACAACTCGAAAGGTTGACCATTCAAAAGTTGTTCAATATTAGAACTGAATTCAAAAAGCAAAAAAGCATACATGTCGAGCGAATGACCCAGCAGAAATTGAACAAACCAAGCAATGAAAAATCTATCTCACCCAGCTTACTCACCAGACCTCTATCAAAGCGACTACCACTTTTTTCAAACATTTCAACCACTTCCAGCTAGGGATGTACAACAAAGCAACTGTTAAAAACGTCTTCAAATAATTAATTAGTTTCAGGACCCCAGAATTCTACAATACCAGGAGAAACACAGACTTGTTTCTAGTTGACAAACATGTGAAGATTACGAAAGTTCTTATTTCAATTAACAACTTTTATTCTAAACTAGGATATCCCGTTTTGAAGTAGATGGTGAAAAACTGCGATTATTTCTACACCAACCCGATATTTTAGAACTTTTCTTCTCTCACAGATCAGAGCGACGTTAACACATTTCCGGTGAGCCATGGCAAATCAAGTCGGCAGATTAGCTTGATTCAAATCGGATGACGTAGCAGAAATAACTGCTTAATTATTGAATGGGCTATTTCGAAACCTTGTACGTAAACAAAGATCTGACAAAGTTTTGATCTTGAACCCCCCCCTCACAGAGGAGAGAGAGAGAGAGAGAGAGAGAGAGAGAGAGAGAGAGAGAGAGAGAGAGAGAGAGAGAGAGAGAGAGAACAACAGTGTTATGTCATCTATTCATGGAGGAAATGATCTGAACATATAATAGGGATATTTGTAATTTACTTTCTGTCTATCTATCTGCTGTATTCACGTTCCTAATAAACCCTAATGTCCATAATGGAATCACCAGAATCTGATCCATTCATGTCTAAGGCATAACATGGAATAGGGAGAGGATGCACCGATTCCTGTCATAACCTTCATATTATGACATAATGAAGATTTCGTCATGAAAACTATACGTCTGATCGCACATTAAAACAGATTGAGTTGAAACTTAGAAAATCTGTGTATACTCGAATTATTAAAAAGAGAATTACCAAAGAAAAAGAGCTCCTCGGAGCCGTTTCATACATAAACTTATATTTTCGACGGGAATCTGCTAGTTCAAATATATGAACCATACATGCAAATTAGTATGTTTAATTGTTTAATTGATTACATGGTTATTCGATTGTCTTGTACCATTCCTGATGTAATTGAAACTTAGAATGGATCGGTCCATATGGAATAAAAATAACTTGGCTAAAAACCACAGTTATAGGGTTGTCATAAAATAGAATAGTCTGTTGTGACAAAGGCGATCGTCCGAAAACAAAATAAAAGAAAAAAGTGTGTGAAAGTGACAGGAAGAAATATTCAATGATGAGTTGAAAATTAAAAGGAAACAAAACAACATTAAAATCAGGTAGCTCAAATTATCAAAAATAAATTTCCCAATAAAATAGCTTTAGGCACCTTAGTGCCGATACATAATGTCTAACAGGGATACGCTTATATATATATATATATATATATATATATATATATATATATATATATATATATATATATATACTATGGTAATACTCTGACAAAATGACAAACTACATGTATGACATAAGCTACATATTAAAATAATAGCTGGAAGGGATGTGGTGTTTAATCAAGTCTGCTGAAGTGCCATGTTAAAATAACTGTTTTGTTTTTAAAATCCCCGAAACGGTTACATGGTAAACAACTGATAATCCCAAACAAAGGAAGTTTACACATTGTAACGTAATAACAAATTGTATGTAAAACACTGAAGGAAAATACATAAATTGCATTGACAGATACTGGGAAATAAGTGACTGAAGTGTCACAAAAATATGTTGAAAAAGTTTTCTAATGTTTAGTCTTTGAAGCGGTAAAGCTTTCTAGAAGATATATATATATATATATATATATATATATATATATATATATATATATATATACATAATGTATATAATGTAATGTTCAAAGTCAAATTCACAGCAGACAGAGATTGAGTTTATTCTCATTTGAACCCGTCACCTCAACACTGCAATTATTAAATATTTTTTCACGTTTTCCAGTATAATGAATGTTTCATCAACTCAGTGAGAAAAAAAATTGTTGGAGGAAGGATCTGAGCAATTGTTATTTTCCCCGTTTCAAAATAGCCACGCACCAGCTAATGACGAATTTAAAGTCAAAGAAGCAGACACCATTAACTCTAAGCCTAACCCTGATAATACCTTCAACTTCCCGCCCAAAGTTGTCCTACGAGTAGCCTAAGCTCCCGACGGCATTGCTCTCGTGATCTCGGGCCTGCGGAGTCTCTTTAACCGCAGTAAGGTACCAATTCGTTGGGAGAGGCAAAACAATAATGCGGATGAGGAAACCCGACCGACTTATTTGCCTTATTTTCTTCCTTTTACCTCTTTATTCGCAACAAACATCTTCGCCATTTTTCATTTTCCCCTACTTCACCAAATTCTTGTTTTTTTTTTCTATTCTAATTTTGTCAAACTCTTTATTTCTCTTCGACACGGTTCTCTCCCATCGTTGACAGCTCTTTTCTTCTTCTTCTTCTTCTTCTTCTTCTTCTTCTTCTTCTTCTTCTTCTTCTTCTTCTTCTTCTTCTTCTTCTTCTTCTTCTTCTTCTTCTTCTTCTTCACAGCCTCGTTCTTCCGGATTTCCTTCACAACCCCCTTCTATCACAGTCTCTTCCAAATTCCTGTGGTTATTCTTCTAGCATTTTATCAAAATCGCCCCCCTTCATTCTTCCTCCCATGTTCTTTTTCGTACCACTCCCCACTCCCCCCTTGACACGGCACCCCCGTTTTTTTTCCTTTACTACTTTCTTCTTCAGCCACTATCCCCGATAACCTAATGGATTCATCGTCATGGGAACTCAAACAAACTGCATAAACAATAAGGTTACACTTTTGTTCTGAGACTCTCAAGGACAGTCTGGTTTGTGCTCAACACGTGCTTTGAGCGGAATGCAAAGGAGGCAAAGGGCCGTATGTGACGGGAATGGGGGTGCTGGCAATTTGGAACTTCGTCTTGTCAGACTCTGAGACATTTCACTTATTAAGCTTACCTTTCCCTCTCAAGTTTGTCAACTCCCTGTCACAACGAGCAGGGTGTGGTCGCTCACACACATACATGCACGCGTGCGCATGCGCGAACACACATGCACACGCGCACGCTCGCACACATGCACGCACATATATTGCAACGAGTGTTGTCCATGTTTGTTAAAAAAGAAATGCATCTGTGATTTTATTCTTTTGGGGTCTATTGAAGAACCGAAGCCATCAAAGGTGGCGGAGGGTTCTGTCCCTTCTTTTATGTGCATGTATTGGTGTGTTTGTGTGTTCATACGTTTGGGCGTTTGTGTGTCCCTTTGCTCCTGGCCATGTCGTTTTGTCTACAACTTGAAATCAGTACTCCACTAGACCCCTTCAAAAATATTCTTTTTATTTGGGAAAAATGTTTTTTGACCTTTTGGGGGCTTTGTCTTGACTGGTTTATTTGTAATATCTAGATTCCCCAGATTCTAAATGTTTTTTCTTACTCAAGATGTTTTCCTGTGATGTCATAAACAGAACTTATTCTGACCATATTTATTCTTCAATTGGATTTTTTTTACTTGACTTCAAATTTTGATTCTACAGTTGTTCAATTATTGACCGGGATGGCGAGTTTCTTTTTTTTTCGAGTTATTTCTCATTTTGAAATCATGAACCAAAACTGTCACCAAAACCCTTAACATTGGTTCCTACAGTTTTTAAGTTGGTCCAGCTGGCTATGTATTTACGAGTTGCACATACAGGCGTCACCAATGGCGGAAGAGAGCAGAAGATTTCAACATCTACTTCTTATCATATATACAGAAAGCATTTATTTATTTTCATTTTTGAATCCAACTCAAAGAATAGGTTATCAGTGAGGGGGGGGGGGTCAATTTGCAATGTAAACTCACGCTAAACTGGTCCATCGGTTTGTGCACGGCAGTTTTCACGCTTGTTTCTTTTGGAAATTCGTTTTTTAATCAAGACTGCCCAACAATAGTAGAGAGAAATAATCTCTTCATTCGTCGTTTTTTAATTTTTTTTCTCAATTGGTCGTCCCCAACATGACATGCTGCTAGAAGACGTTGGTCACGTGACAGTTTCTATTGAGTGACTAACCAGAACTATTTCTCTTAATTTTTCCTTCTACTTTTCTCACCCCACAGTCAGCATTTGGCCCCCAGTAACTTTGGGATTTAGTCAATGAGATATCAGACTGTGGGCGAGATTAAGGAAAACATGACTAAATAGTTGATTTTCTGTCAAATTTTAGAAAAATCTATTTACCCAATTTTTCACATTCATTGACGCAAAAAACAACTAGAATCGGACATAAAAGAAAGCCGAAAGCCGAAAACGCTTGAACTATTCTAGAATTACCTTTAACAATTTTTTCCTATTTGTAGTGGTTGATAACATTTGTTGGTGACTGGAAAGGAGGAACTGAAATATTTTTAATCTATCTACAGAACTACATATACTAATCGAGTTCGAAGTTGTTTGTATCAGCAGTTCTCTAGAAATCTAATGAAACATAAAGAATACGGATTATATATCTTTCTTCGTAACATCTTCTAATCATCTCCCTTGACCGCTGCCCTTTAAAACTATTCAAATGTAGATATAGATTATCTGAATTGACAACACTGAAACAGAATAGCCCCAATACTTCGAGATCTTAGTTTCATATCACGGACAGACAATGTCGATTATAGCAGGCTGCTCCTCACACCATAGAGCCTGACCTCTTTTAGACAAGATCCCTTGGGACAGGCACTGTATTGGTATTCTAATCTCGTAAATGAAATGTCTGAAATCATCATCATCATCATCATCATCATCATCAGTCTTTTATCGTCCGTTGTTGGACAGACCTTCCCCAGGATTCGCCACACTCCTCTATCATGAGCGTCGCAGAGCTCTGAATTTGTCTAGCTCGTCTCTCCATCTTGTATTCTGCCGGCCTCGGTTGTGCATGTGATCTCTGGGGATCCATTTTGTGAGTCGTGATGTCCACCAGTTGTCTGCTATTCTGGCAACATGACCGGCCCATTGCCCTTTTAGTTTTCTAGTAGATTCTATGATGTCTCAGACTTCTGTTTTCCCTCTGATATACTGTGATGTCTTGTGATCTCTCCATGTGAGGTTGAGCTTCTATTTATTTACTCTCCCACCAGAGCAATATGCGACAAGATTTTAATTATGATTACCTATTTTTAAAAAGCACCCCGGAGTTGCTCGAAGTGAGAGTCTCACTTTGAGAATCGAAAATCAGGAAAATATAGTAAAATATATTTCTCCTCGGCAATCTTTTAATTTTGTTCGATTAATAAGCAAGAAAGTTGGTCTCCAAATAAACTTCAGCAAAACAAATATCATGTACAACAAACATGTTGGGGACAAAGACACAACGATCCAAATCGAAAATGCAAAACTGGAGAAAGTAGACCACTGCATCTATCTAGGACAGAGAGTCTCCATGAAATGATCAAAAGAAGAAAAAATCAAGCGAAGAATCACATTAGGTTGGCAAGGTTTCAGTTGAGCAAGAAAATCTCACTAGTCCTAAAAAGAAGAGTATACAACCAATGTATCCTACCAGTGATCACATAGAACTCAAACATTGAACAAAAAGATTGACCCTGAAAGTGACATCATGCAACGTGTTTATGAGTCAATCATGGTCAACCTTACATGGAGAGATCATAAGACAGCAATGTATATCAGAGAAAAGACAGGAGTCCGGGACATCATAGAAACTGTAAAAAAATAACACAAGTAGCAATGGGCTGGACATGTTGCAAGAATAGCAGATAACCAATGGACGTAACAACTAACAACGTGGATCCCAAGGAATCAGGGGCAAGACAGTGGCCGACTGAAAGAAATATGGTGTGACGAGCAAGATAAATTCAGAAAGTACTGGCTCTGCAATGCCCACAATAGAGGGTCTGGCGAATCTTGGGGGAGGTCTATCTTCAACGATGGACACTAACAGACTGATGATGATGATTAATTGTAATTTAAACTTTTGATCTGAGAAAAGTTTTTTACTCTGTATCAAAAAAATGATTTATCATCATTCTTATCGATTACACTAAGTTTGAGCAGTTCCAGAGCGCTTCTCTAAAAAAATAAACATAACAAACAGAGAATTTTCAGTTAAATGTGTTAATCAATGAAAACATCAATGAATAAATAAAATAAATCATCCAAATCATAAAAGGTCTGGGAAGAATCCTATGAAAAAGATTTTTCTTTTTCGATATAGTTGGAGTCAAGTATTATTTGAAAAAAAAAATTCGTCTTTAATGAAGGAAGACTTTTCAAGCACTGAAAATTTTATAACGATCGGATAATATACAAAATTTTGTCGGCTGTTCAAATTCTTCTGATGTCGATTTTCTGACGTACTTTGCGTTTATATTGTTCATGTCTGGAATCACAGAGGAATCATAAGCGAGACTGAGAAATATACTCACGAGGATAATCGATGTAGTAATCTTTCTGGGGCAAAGAGGACTTGGTTTCCGGGTTTCGTACTAGCGAATCGGTGACATGGGAACGTTACGGAGTTCATTGAAAACTTGGCCCATCACAATTGATTTCTAGTCGAACATGTTGCTAAGATTGGAGTTTCTTCGGAAGGAAAAGTTGAACAGTTTCGAATTCAGCATCTCACAAGACCATCTTAAATTGAATTCATCAGTAACATTGAAGATTATGATTTTGGAATCACATTTTGGAGAAATGAAGGCTTCAATATATTTTTTAATCATGGTCGGTGGAACATAGTATTCTAGCCATGTAGAGAAGACGATATGCATCGTCTGTTACTTGGTTGGCAATGGGAAATAAAGAATTTATGTCTCAGGAACGATTTTTAACGTTTGTGTGAAGTTGTAAGACGGAGGCCGATTTTTGCCCGCCTGATTATGGAGACACTCAGGCATTTTGGGCATGGACGTGCTGTGAAGACAAATCAGGGTAGGCAGAGCACTGGAGCCCGTCCAGTAGTGAACAACCCTTATCTCATTCATTATTTACGAAACAGAGTAAAAATTTTATGGGTGCAGATTTTCACATTGTGAATTAAAGATTGGGTGTCGAAAAGAGCCACACAAATTCAATAAAACTTCAGTTGGATTGAAAAACGATACTCGGTTTCATTCAACAATTTTATTCAATTCTAAGAAGAATTTTCCCTAAAATGTAGCATTCAGAACTAAAATCACGCTTATATGTGTGCTTTGGTGCTGGTTACAATAAAAACTATCTTTTTCTTGCGTAAAGTTCCTATTTTTAACTCTCAAAACCTATACAAGCAAGAATTATCTTTATCTAAATACTTATAACACACACACACACACATATATATATATATATACATATATATATATATATATATATATATATATATATATACGTACACACGCATATATATGTATACACACAAACTTATATAAATATTTGTATAAAGCTTTCTTGCATAATTTATACGCACGGGTGATGGAAGTGGTTGGAGAGGAAGCTGGGAGTTTAATTTAAACTGTATAGAGAATAATATTTTTATAATGCGTGACACTAATTCCTAATTTTCTACTAAATGATCTTGTCGGATAGCCACTCCATATATATATATATATGTATATATATATATATATATATATATATATATATATATATATATATATATGGGTACCTCATTTGTGGTAAAATTCATATAAAAAACCCACATTTGTGCCACCAAGAAAGTAACCATTGTCTGTTGAGGTATCCAAATCTACTTCCCCTCCACACCAACCATCTGTATTTGCATTTCAATAAAAAAAGAACGTCATAAACGTCCCATTACCTTACTTTTTCGAAAATGAATATTAAATTTCCTCAGCAGAACTTATATTTCTTGCTTATTTCCTCATTGTTCACCTAATGATATCGTCGGATATAGTATCCACATAGTTATATATATATATATATATATATATATATATATATATATATATATATATGTGTGTGTGTGTGTGTGTGTGTGTGAGTGTGTGTGTGTGTGTGCGTGCGTGTGTGTGTGTATGTAAATAGTAGATTGTGGAGCTCTACTCTAAAAAAACTTAACTTCATGAGTAAAATGATGTATGTATTGACCACTCTATGAAATAAATCCATCACATTTCAGAAGTGGCTTCATATTATTGATATATTGTTATATCATGTTTACTGCAAACCTGATTTGTACCACATATACTGTGTGTGTGTGTGTATATATATATATATATATATATATATATATATATATATATATATATATATATATATATATATATATATCATAGGTACTCCGTTTGTGGAAAAATTCGTATGTATACCTAAATTTGTGTCAACACCAAACTAGCCATTCTCTGTTGAGGTATCTGGACCTCTCCTCTCTCTATACCAACTATCTGTATTTTTATTCCAATAAAAAAGACGTTATCAGCATCCCCTTACCTTTGTTTAAAATAAATATTGAATTTTCTAAATAGAACATATATTTCTTCAGATCAAGAAAACACAATACGCGGAATGTATGTATGGTAAATCGAATCATACCCAACAGATTGTAAGCATTCTACAAGATCAGTAATAATTACTTTTGTTAAGCCAGGTATGAGAGAATATTCTATTCGGGTCGTTCTTGGTGTGTATAGCATTGAAACCCAGAATTGAAAATATCATTCCCTTAATCTGGATAAAACCCCAGAATATCGTCAGAAGTTTTATTGGTGGAGAGATAAGAAAGTAAAACAGAGAAAGAACACAAAACACGATTGAGTAAATATGCATAACAGACAATTTACAATCTGCCAGCAAAACAGAACGAATTAAATGCATTCATGAGACAAAATGCTACCAAAATACATTGGTTATGTGACTATTTCTTTTGTGACGAAGCAGACCTGTTCTCCTTATTTCAAACCTTCAAAGTCATAAATCTCTTTGGGGAAATGCTGCAAAAAGTCGACGAGTTGACTGAACTGGAACCACAAGTAAAGAAAAAAAAATACAAGATAGATTTCTCTCCCTAACTGTCATTCCTACACATCTTTCTAGTCCGGTTTCAGATCATATAGTTTCGTATGTGATAATTGAAACACTGTAGCCTATGGGCCACAGATTCTTCTCTCTTACAGTGTTGGTGTTTATCTATATGTATATCTCAGGTCATCCTAGTCACATTTTGGGAGCTACAACTGTGAAAATCTGCATGGGTGCACCATTAACCACCAACTAAAAACAGATATTCTTTGTTTTTTTTTTCTGAAAAAAGTGCTTTTTGGGGCCTCTATGATCATTTGGGACCATTTATGCCCAAATCTTGTTTTGATATTCATTTTTAGATGATTTTTAGATAAAAGATTTTTATATTTTAAGATGATTTTAGATGAAAGATCTATTTTCTTTTAGTTGATTTTAGATATTTTTAAAGAAATGATCAGTCGTAGAGCATGCACAGGCTACAGTGATCGATTTATGCGGAGTACAGGTATCATATTGGATTTCGTACAAGTTCGATTCTGTCCTCTACACACTGTAGTATAAGTATAAATATCCTCATTACTCATATTCATAGATTTGGTTTGTTTGTCATTTTAATTTACTTGCCGTATTCTTTAGTTGCACAAGCATCTATCCACTATAACGATTGCCATCACTGACTGACAATGGGATAAATCCACATATCAAACGCCTCAAGCCATCTCCATGAAGCATTCCCTCCAATGCTTATGAAATAAATTCTCGTATTTGACGTTGCTCAAGAGTGGACGTTGAAGAAGGAATGTATGACGTCATGGTAATTCCAAATAGACACGTGATTTATTTAGTTCACAAACAATATTTAGAAAAAATTTCAATGTTCATTTTTTGAATGCTCCAATGAACCACTTCAAAAGTAAATACAAAAATTTTAATAGATCAAGCAATCAACACTAATGCATAAACTCTCTGTTGGTTTATTCGTGTCTCTTCTCCATTGTCAAATGAATCTAATATTCTCCATGAAGACTTATTAGAAGAGATCAACTTACCACGCAAGCCATTTGTGGTTGACCTCGGAGGTCATTTGAGGTCACGAAAGGTCATTTCTCGTTGATTTCTTGCTAATTTTCAAAGCTGAGGGTGACAGGCTTGTACCGTGTTTGCTGAAATTGAGTATATGGATGCATCTTTACATATCAAAAGTACCAGGGTAAGTGAAGTTGGACCTGGAGGTTATTTAAGGTCAGTAAAAGTAATCTTTTGCCATTTTTACTCAGTTTCCCGAGTTTTTGGCAATGATTTCGCACTTATGTTACTGAAATTGGGCATAGAGGCAAGGTTTTTCTTACTGAAGGTAATGTGACATTGACCCCAGGAGTCATTTGAGGCCATCTGGGGTCATTTTTAGTCATTTCTAGCCAATATCCAAAATTGTTCGCAACATATTTGAAATTAACCATGGGGGTAAATTTTTTCACGGCCAAAGTGTTTAAAAATGTAATTTAGACGTTGGTCTCATTCGAGGTCACTGTATCATTTCAAGCCCATTGTCAAAGTCTTTGACCACAATATTGCACACAGAATACTTGAATTAAGGTACGTATTTATAAGTTACAAGCAGTGTGAGATTGAAGCTGGAGGTCACTAGAGGTCCCCTGAGGTAATTTTTTAACAAAGCAAAAAGACAGGATCGCAGGCCTCCGTTTGGCTTTTCCATGCTTTTCCCTTTGATAGCTCTATATTGGTCGTTCTAGGATTGGATTCCCAATCAACCTTTTCATACTGCCACCCAATGGGAGAAGCGCTTTTGTAATGTATACAAAAGCCTTTGTCAAACAAAGCAACATCATTCGATTTTTTCTGCATCAGAATATTTCTCTTGTTACAGCAACTTTTTCATGTGTAAATAGTGTAAATAATCGTTTTTCCATTCACTGAGAAGAAATGTATCAAAGACCACATTTTTCCTGCTGGGTTATATTTCAAGTGATTCTCCCCCACACACACGTAACGCCGGGTATCCTTGCCATAAATGTTGATGATTGAAGACATATTCAATCTATGAATGATATCTAATATATTTCCTAGATTTTATATATATGGAGAATGTAGATGTTTCTTGATGTTTTGAGTATTTAAAAAAAAATTTAATTGTTGGTGTAAAACTGAAAATAATGTTGACCACACTGCGCTTGATAGATTTTCACACAAGAAAAGAACTTGCGCATCCATGGTCTGACCTTCAGGCTTAAGTTTGCTTGTCACACTTCTTAATTTGCATGCCATTTTTCTTCTAACTTGCTCGCCTTCCATTTTGATTTACTCGGGGAAAAGGTACAGACGTTGTAAGCACAGATAACTCACCAGATAACAGATGACACTGTTCCTGTAGACCCTAAGGACAAAAAGCAAACATCTGGTGAAGTTGGCAAATGAATTGAAATAATGAAAGGTCTGGTTAGTCACTCATTAAAAACCGTCACGTGACCAAATTTTTTTTCGGATATGTTGGGTGATGAATTGAAAAAAAAATTGAAAAGGGGTGATCAATGAATAATTTACTTCTTCCGCCTTTAGTTCGCGCAGTGATCACTAAAAATAAGTTTTAATCTTCAAAAAATTAGGCGAGCACAAATAGTGATTGATTTAGCATAAACTTACATAGTAAATTGAACCCCCAATTTCTTTTTAAAAAAGTAAAAAACAAAAACAAAACGAAATTATAAAGAGTGAATGTATGAATTTTCATCCCTCTAGCCACATTGACGCGGCCTGTACGCATAATACATACATAATCACATGATTACGTACATAGGCAGCCATCTGGACCGACTTGAAAACTGAAGAAACCAATGTTGACAGGTTTGATGACAGTTTTGATTGACAGTTTCTAACTAGGCTTGCTAAGTCATGCACAGGGCCACAATAATGGGGCTCGATCCAACTCACTGCTGTTGGCAGTTTTGTTGGCATTTCGATCGATGGTTTCTAATGGAAAGAAAAGGTAATAGTTGTACTCATCATCATTGGCAGGCTCAGAACAGTCTCGAATAGCACTGCATAATCAAAATGATTCATTGGATTTTTCAATATGACCCACCATTCTTTAATTTTTCACCTCGAACTGGAAATCAATTGACATGATAGATTTCAAAGGCTAAAACTACTAAACAATTATTTTTTTCCTATTATAGTAATATGTATTTGTGATAAGCTGCCTTGTCATGTTAAGTTAGCATTTGTGTATAGAGTTTTAAGAATAATTTAGATTAGTTAAGAAATTATGGGAAGAACATGAGCTCACAAGGACGTTTTTTGGAGTCTGTCTGATGAGATTTTAAGAGGGTCTGATCTGTGAATTGTGTTAATTGTAGATGTTTCACTGAAAATAGTGGTACGTCGTAAAATGACTCTAATATGTTACACATTATTATTTCATCTCAAAGTAATATTAATCATATTTAATTGTAAATTCATTTGAAGACAAACGAATGAATTTAGGTTAACACATGTTCTTTTCAACAAAGGGATTTTTTGTAGTTGGTCCGGAGGAACAATTCCTTCAGTATTGTTTTTATTTATGTTCATGTAATTATTTTGAAGTTGGTGTGTGGATATTGTGTATGTTTGGAGATGCCCCAAGACTCTTAATGAATAGATAAATAAATAAGCAAATAGAGGCTGGAAAATCAGAAATTTGAAGGAGAATCTAATTGAGCCAAACAATCACTATACCGTAGAATACAGAGGAGTATTGACAAGCATGTTGTCACTTGATCTCCAATGAGAGCAAGTAAATACGACTGGTGTGAAAAGCACAAATATTTAAAAAAAAAAAATTCGAGGAAGAAAGAGAATCTAATAAAATTCATATATATATATATATACATATATATATATATATATATATATATACATATATATATATATATATATATATATATATATATACATATATATATATATATATATATATATATATATATATATATATATATATATATTCTAAATACTAAAGTCGTAGCTGAAAAAGGGAGGTAATGTTTGATAAACACTACTGGGGTGCGATGTTAGTGAAACTGTTTTGTTTTTTAAATCCTCGAAACGGTTGCATGGTAAACAACTGATGATCCCAGCAAGAGAAAATTCACACATAGTACCATGATAACAAAGTATATGTAAAACGGAAAAAACACTGAAGAAAATTGCATAGATTGCATTTGCAGATAATGGGAAATGAGTGACTGAAGTGACACAAAAATATTTTGAAAAAGTATTTTTTTAATGTGTTTAGTGTTTAAAGCTGTTAAGTTTATATATATATATATATATATATATATATATATATATATATATATATATATATATATATATAACACAGTAAATGGTTTCCAAATGAACAATTACTACGTGCCCTTTTTTTTACCATTCATATCCATCAGGAAGGTATTGGACACAACTTTTAGACCTATTATAATCGTTTTACCGATGGTATCGAGAACTATTTTGAATAAAGAATCGTTTCAATACGTTTACACACGCTAGTTGCATATTTATCACTGTTCACTTATATATATATATATATATATATATATATATATATATATATATATATATATATATATATATATAAACGGCCATATTATAAATATCCGATTGGAGGACGTAGTTATGAAGTCATTTTACTTGGAACTGCTCAGCACAGATTTTACTCAGTTGCAAATCGAGCGACCTTAGATCGTGTAAATCTATAAAGAAGTCGAACCCACGTCCGTTTTGGAAGCAGCCTTGATGGATTTTTTTTCAATTAATAGTGTTCCCCCCTTGTGTACGTGCGTGCGTGTGTGTTTCCGGTTAACAATTGTCCCAGGAAACAAAGAAATTGAATACTTACTGCACGTCAGTATTGTTAAAGAGATCCCCTTCCCCGAACCTATCATTTTCTTCGGGGTATTTCCATGTCTAGCCAGTATACATGCATGGAATATTAATTCGAATAATACGTCCTGTGAGATTGAAAGAATATTAACGCTGGTGTCTTCCGTACGACGATAGATTTATTGGGTTGCTTATTACCACTCAGTTCGAACCTGGTAACAATTCAATTGAATATTCGGAAAAAATAGATGACAAATAAAGATATGATAATGAATCTTTCTTTTAAACAAAAGGCTTTTCGAAAAAGCTTAGAAACTTACATGGCCCAGAGCGTTGACTTAACTGAGCCGAGCAATCGAGTTTAATCTCACTGACTGAATATATATATATATATATATATATATATATATATATATATATATATATAATTGATTGGAGGTTGATTCATTACACAAACAAGTTCATGTTTCTGTCCTCTTTTTCAGGTGAATTTGAAGAGTTCCAAAGAGAGAAACATAAACTTGTTTGTGTAGAGAATCCACTTCCTATTATATTTCCAACTCTTCTCTAGAACAACTTAACTCTTAGAGTATAAAGTTCATTGTATCGAGCACTCTATGAAATAAATCCACCATCATTGCTTTATATTATGCTATATTGCAAACCTGATTTTCACTATATATATATATATATATATATATATATATATATATATATATGTTCAGCCTGTTAGAATCACAAAGATATATACCCGGCGAATGTCAACATTTCGTGCGGAACGCTCGATGAAAAAAAGGATTATGAATATTGATTTCATTCAATATGTTATGAACTATACATATATATAGTCTAGAAAGTTCTGCTGCTTCAAATACCAAACATCAAAAAACTTTCTCAATTTTTTTTGTCATTGCAGTCACCTATTTCCCAATATCTATCGATGCGATCTATGTAATTTTCTTCAGCATTTTTTACCGTTTCACAATCACTTTGTTATTATGGTACAATGTATAAATAGTCTCCTATTGGGATCATCTATTGTTTATCATCGAACCGTTTCGGGGATTTAAAAACAAAACAGTTATATCAGTATGGCACCCAAGCAGTGCTGATCTAACGACCCCCTTTCTTATTTTATAGTTTATGCCATGTATGTAGTTTGTCATTTTATATAATGTTTTATGTGTATTGCATACTGATATTTCATTCTACATATCATTTATTTTTTGAAACTGGACTTCCTTACGTAGGTTACGCCCAAAAACGTATCTAACGATGGGGGATCAGACGTGACTTGTTGTTCGTGTCATTTCTATCAAATGTTTACCCTTGTGAATATCTAATCCGTTGTGTCGGTTATAATTTCAGACTGCATGAAAACTAACTTACGATATTATCCTTAAGAATACCCATAACACAGAAAAAAAGAAACTTCTTCGGTTCGATTCTCCACTAACGTATTCAACCAAAGAATTTGACAATTTTTTGCACTAACCTTAAAATTAATTTTTCAACGTCGTAAACCATCGAGCTTCCCTCAAAATCTATTGACACTTTAAAGCATCAAATAAAATATCATTATAATCATGGTTCAAACGAAATGAAACCCCTTTTTAGCGGATAGTAACACCTCAATAGACGATTCCATTATTATATTTAGACAACTTGTTTCATGTCTTTCCATATTCGATTTCCCAACCCGCCCAACTACTTATCAGTCAGACAAACGGACTAGAGCCAAATGTTTTCCCCTCTCCTTGGTTATTTACCATGTAACCGTTTCGGGAATTTAAAAAACAAAAGTTGTATTAGCGTGGCTCCCTAGCATAATTATTCATTATATCATACTACAACTGGCCCATTGTTCCAAAGCCAATAGCATATTATCAAGTGTACCGACAATTACTATTTCTCGTAGTGCACAGGTTTTTTTTTAATTTATCAAATTTTAGATCTCGAAACTCTTTCTATATATTAATATTCGTGAGGAGGTGTATGATTTGTGTGTGTGTTGGGACATAGCGTGTGCGTGTGCGTATTTTGCGTGTGTTTTTGTTGGTACATTGTATGTGTGCGTGTATTTTGTGTATGTTTGTGTTGGTACATCGTATGTGAGTATGTATGTGTTAGTACAGTTGTATCAATAAGTTCGCACAAAGATTAATGACGACAAATCGACCACTTTACACGGATATTCTTTTCGACATAATCTCTTTTCTTTTCAATGCACTTGATTCAAAATGGAGAAGTAACCCCCGTAAAAGAACTTGCACCCTCCACCTGAATGAGATGCATTTCTACCAAAAATAGGTAGCCCCCCGCCCCTGCCTCTCGAACATGGAATAAAGTTGCCAACAAGTTTTATTTTTCCACATGGTGTAACCCCACGACCCTCCAAATAAAAGAAGCAGAATTTCGTGCAATTGGGGATAATTGGTTGGTGTGTCCATCTGAAACTTTGTTGCGAACTGAGTTGCCGACTGGGAAGAGCCAAACTCATCCATTTCATGTAACATTATGTCAAACTCACCATCACAGTCAATAACTGAATAACTGTAACGTCAAGATTTGAAGTCATGTGAAAAAAAATTCCATCGGAAAATCTAGATCTTATTGATAAATCAGTCAAAAAAAGCCCTCCCGTCCTCAAATAGAAAAACCGAAAAATTAAGGAGTATTGAAGTCAATTTCCAAGTCAATAATTGAACAACGCCAGAGTTAAATTCATGTAAAATAATTCAATCAGAGAAAAAGGATGATTAGAAAATATTTAAGATGGATTAAAAAACACAAACTTTGTTAGTTTGTGTTTCCAAAGAAAAAGGAAACAGTTCTATGTCATCCATAGATACACTATATCCTTCAGAAGGGACACACCAACCCCGGGGGTGGGGACCAACGGATACGGTCTGGGGAAAGTTTAAGAATTCCTCGATTTGGGTGTAATTTTTTACAGTGGATATTGATACGCTCCATCTAGATGTCTTATTACAAACCGTCGACCAAAACTTTCAACATAGGTTTCTTCAGTTTTCATGTTGGTCTGGCTAGCTGGCTTTGTGTGTATGCATGTATCTTACATACAGGCCAAAGTAAACGAAGCTAGAGGGCTGAAAATCTAAACATCTATTCAAAATTTTTCTAAAACTTCTTTTTGTTAAACCCTTCCTCTCCCCTAAATAGAGTTTTGGTGTGGGACGGGGGTTCAATTTGTAATTCATGCTGAATTGATCATTAGGTTGTGTCCAGCAGCACTCACGCTTGGTTTTGTCGAAAATTTGGATTTTTGCTGTGATCACTGCCCAACAAAATACAAGAGAAGTAATATTGATTGATCAAACCTTTTTCCAATTTTAATTGATCACCCCAACATGGCATACTGCCAAAAGACGTTATTTCTATCGAGTGACTAACCATACTTGATGCTATTTCTTATGGGCTATTTGGGTAACATCTTTTTGGTGCTTCTGCATTAGTAGACAAAGGAAATCATGGGAGAGTGGTCAAACCAAGTGCTCCCCACTCAGCAAGTCATTTTCTCTGTCAAACATAGTGACATGCCAATAAAGATTGTTAAGATAATAGGACATAATACGGGGGACGAGGGCTCTCGTGCCTTTTTCCAAGGAAATTAGCCCGAAAACAACACAAGTAGTCTTGGCTAGAATTCGAACTTGGTTCGACGATCCCACTTTCTATGCTAACAACCGTTTCGACACCCCTGTCTGGTTGAGAGAGAGAGAGAGAGAGAGAGAGAGAGAGAGAGAGAGAGAGAGAGAGAGGGGAGAAAAGAGAGAGAGAGAAACAAAAGAAAAGCAAAAGAGAGAGAGAGAGAGAAAGAAGGAGATAGAGAGGGAAAAGAAAGTAGAAAGTGAAAGAGAGGTAGAGGAAGAGAAATAAGAGAAAGACGAAGAGATAGAGAGAAAGAGAAAGAGAGAGCGAAAGGGTGGGGGAGAGAGAAGCGAAAATGTCTAATCTAAACAAAACGGTGTGTTATGTGCTTATAATTCCATTCACACGGCGCGTGGAAATAGATAGAGAGCAAAGAAGAAGATTAAGGCGAAAATGATGAAAACGAGACAATGTGTGTGTGTGGAAGGGGGCCCTTGGGGCAGAAGGGTTGAAAGGAAATCTGTGCAGACTGAGGGAAACCCGCTGGGAGAAAGAATCGGTAAGGGTGTGATAAAAATCAAAATGGCCGTTCACCTATCATCAAGCCGAGACATGTGTAATAGTTTGAAACAGCCACTCGCCGCCCGACAGAACAGTTGCTGTGCAAATCAACTACCAGGATTCTCAGCTCTCCGGAACAGGGGGCTGGCATTTCAGAAAAAAAAAAAAACGCTTTGCATAACCCCACTTCCAACCCTACTCCTCCTCTACCTCAGACCCTTTACAGCGCTTCCTAATAATAAACGATGATAACTTGCCATAAATGTGTGCTTACAACCCTATCAAGGCTCACAATGGGGGCAACAGCTTTCTTACTGGTACATGCCCATAAAAAGCAGTTTTCAGAGAGAGAGAGAGAGAGAGAGAGAGAGAGAGAGAGAGAGAGAGAGAGAGAGAGAGAGAGAGGATAGAAAATAAGGTCCACTTATCATTGCGCAAAAAGTGATGTGGAGCAAACTTTTGAAAAGCGGGGACAATTTTCATTTGATTAGATTTTGTTCAGATGTGTCTATACATCTCTATAAGACGCTTTTCAGACGGTCTGTTGGTCCCAGTTATATGAAACAACAGGAGGAAGGAAGTATGAGATTTGGAGTTTTATTTAGCAGCTGCTATTATGTCATAACAAGTGTGATGTCATCAACAGATGACGTATCAAACGTTTGTTTTTTACAGTGTTGTCAAGTTTCGTTTGTTATTAATGGCGGGAAATGTCTGCAAAAATGGCAAAAATCGGGTAAACTTTTAATTTCCAGCCAACTTTATAGCTAAGAATATACTCATTAAAGCCAACTTAGCGAATGAAATAGCCATGAACTTGGAGTCCAGAACAAATTATTGATAAAAATTGTTCACTCACTTCATCTAAAGTTATTAATTGTTTTTTGATTCACAGGATTTCGGTGAGCCATCCTCAATTTTTCCTCCTTTCCCTGCTACTGCTACCACAACTAGCAATGTTACTATTTCACTTTGAATCCCTTCGAAATCAGAAATCACAGATATGGACGTAGGGATGGTGGACGCATCATCGAAGTTACGGTTCTTGTTTTAAAAAAAAGAACTAAAAAATCGTTTCAGCAGGAAAATTCTTTTGATTAAAATGGCAAGTGGAATATATGTTTTCATCAACAAACTTATTACCTCCACCTGGAAGAGTGAAGTATTACGGAAAGAGAGTAAAAAAATCACACTATTCCACATAGAAATAAATGGTTTTCCAAGAGTTCACTCCCCTAATTCCTTTTCACAAGAACAATTTGATCAATATACGTAATCATTGGAGAGAATTTAAGGTCCGACTCTTTTATTCACAAAATCCTTTCCTTAACAAAGGGACTGAGATTGGTACGTGATACCTTAAACTTTAAAATATAATAAGGAGTAAATGTTGAACATAAAAGCCCTCTAGCTACATTGATACAGCCTCTATGCATGCACATTCATAACCAGCCAGTCAGTCGGACCAACTTGAAACCTGGAGTTACCAATTTTGACAGTGATCGGAGAATTGATACGTGAATTGGCCTCTCAAAGAAAGAAAACAAACCTGAATTTCAGACTATGGATGCTCTATTTCGATCTTTAGTTTAGAAGCCTGTTCCTTCAAAGTCTCGACTTTTGAAAGCCCTCTCTCCTGAAAGAACCTTCATTTAACAGCCCATTCCTGTAAAGCCTCTTTCATTTAAATTTTGTTACTCTTTGCCCATCAGTCAGTGATTTAAAGGAGCTAAATGCACCAAAAAGGAGCTATATCTAACTCCAAAAGATGTAAATCGGGAAATTTTGTTTTGGTTTGTCTGTCAGTCTGTCAATGATGGCTATCGGTGCCAGAGAAGCTTACGTAACCAAAAGTCAAAACGAATGCACGCATCTAATTATTATCAATTTATAGATGTCTTCTGTCACGCTAATATCGTAATGAAATGGAATGTCATTCATGCAACTGTTTGTCTTCTGACGTAGTCGAATAGAATTCCGTGCTCTGATGACGTAATGATAAAATGTCACTTAAGCGACATCAGATAAGAGTATTCCTTTCATATGGATGGGAGGGAATGCTCCATGGAGATGGTGTGGGGCGTTTGTTCTGTCGATCTGTCAGATTGTCAGTCAGTCAGTGACAGCTATTACTGCTATAGATGCATGCATCTAAAAATTTGGAAAAAAACATTTCATGGTGGATTGATTTCGGGAGATGTGTGAAATATTCAACGAGACACGTGGAACAGATAAACCAGTTGATAAACACGTCCGAATTCCCTCAAGTTCTCGGTAGCAATATTAAATATTATACACAGCATAGCATATATCATAATCAACAAGAGCTGCATGCGAATATTGTAGATTCTGTTTCCACTTCCACACAATAAGCGATCCAGAGGTTGGAAAATGATTTGCTTTCAGCCTGATGCAAGACTTTGAATTGAACGCAATAGGTCAAACCATTGCTACCATAGTGAGTTCCATCGGGCCCCATTATTATGGCCCTCACAAACTGTCAACTAAAAACTGTAATTTAACCAGTCAATGTAGGTCTCTTCAGTTTTTAAGATGGTCCTGATTCTTCCACTGAATTCTGCCCCTAAATAGGTTTTCAGTGGGGGGTTCATTTTACAGTGTAAGTTGATTCTACATTGATCCCTTAGTTTGTGCTCACTTGTTTTTTGTTTTTTTAAATTCCAACTTTATAGTGATCACTGCCCAAATCTAAGACTAGTAAGTTATTCATTGATCACTTATTTTCAGTTTTTAACTGATCACACCGAACAAAGGACGTTGATCTCGTAATGTTTTCTATTGAGTGACTAGCCAGACTTTCAGATGTTAATTACAGTTTATACCGCTGCGTAATACTTAGCAAACATGTCTCGTAGGCCAATTTCTTTAAGACATTGAGAGCTCCATTCCTCTAGCCTTGTGTCAGACCAAGCTAAGAATTGTAAATTATTTGGAAATGCTCTGATGGCTTGGATAGTTGCACATTTCCCCCAATTAAACTAATCTCTCACCTAAATATGATTTATAAAACAATTATTTGGAAGATTGTGTAGCCCCAACTCTCTGAACGTTGGAGAATATACATCAATCTCGACCAGTAAGCAGGCTATGACATTGTTGGACTTCATTTAGTTTTCGATTGACTTTGCGGGTTGTTCCCGTATCAAATGACACAAGGTAACATCAACACATTCTGAGAAGATTTAACTTGAGTTCAAAGGTCAAACACGACCCACAACAGACATCACTTGAGACCCTCATCTCGGTTACGACCTCTGACCTGTCGATCTTAAAGATAATCACGGGAATTCACCCTTAGAGATTCAGTGCACTTGTAAAAATTAGACTTTTAGTGATACGCCCCTGTGTTCAATTTTTTCGTTTGTAAATATCGCACTTGAAGTTCTCTGATGAGCCAGAACATTATGACCAGCGACGCGTGAAAAGAATGACAACTATTGCCTTGTAACAACTGCGCATGTCAGGATCAGAAATATATAAGCAAGCACCCTTGGTCTTGAGTACTTCATTTTGATGGATAGACTTCTGCAGTTATAGGGAAAAAGAAAGATTGGGGAGACTTTTATAAAAAAAATCTAAATTGTCATCGCCAGAAAATTAGATCAGTACATTTCCGAAACAGGGCGGCTTGTTGGGTGTTTACGATACATTCTAGGGAGTAAAGGTCCGGAGAGGAAAGAATCAACCACCAACAAGGCATTGGGCGGCCAAGTCTTATCCACTCGAGTAGTGAACCGCAGCATTGCAAATGTTGTACGGGAATTGTTTCGGGGTAATGAAAAAAAAGTCCAATGTGTCAGCATAACGAGCCAACTCCTAAAATATAAACCCAATTGAGCGCCTGTAGAATGTATTGCCCCCCAAAATAAAGGACCTGCTGCTAACACCCTGAGACAAGAATCCAGAGGTAAACTTCAAAGGTCTTAAAGGGTTCATGCATAATCGAGTATGAGCTTCATTGCGTGTATGTGGATGACCAACTATTTATTAGGCAGGTGGTCATAATGTTTTGGTTTGTTAGTGTCCAGCGATTCGGAACCTCCAATTACTGTGAAAACAACGAGATATTCATTAAGTTTAACGTCTACCCAATCTCTGGCCCGTCGGTTGGTATATTGTAGCGTTCCTGGTCCCTGGGGATCCGTCTCCCTGGTAGCACTCCCCCATTCCTCTGCAGTGTTGTTTATAATTTATTGGAATATCAAACCCCATGGGAGACAGCGTTCCTAATGAATCATCATCATCATCATCATTTTAGCTTCCGTCGTTGCCCATAGATTTCCTCCAAGATTCGCTAGAACTCCCTGTGTCATGGGAGCCTAAACTTTCTGAACTTGTGTACTCAATCACATCATCTCATATTTTTCAGACCACAGTTCCGTGCATGATCTCGAGGAATCCACGTTGTGATTGGTGATATCCAGAGTTTGTCAGACATTCCTGCAACATAACCAGCCAATTGCTATTTGAGTTTTCCAATTGTTCTAATATCTCTGATTCCTGTTTTTTCTCCAACATATTGTGCTGTCTTGTGATCTCTCCATGTAATGCTAAGCATGATTCCCTCGTGTGCACGTTGCATGGTTCTCAGTATGAGGGTCAGTCTTTTGGTTAGGTTCTTTGCTTAAGCTCCATAAGTAACTATCGGGGGGATAGATTGGTTGCATACCCTTCTTTTGGGGATTAATGGGGTTTTCCTGTTCTTGAATGTTGACCTTTCCCTTCCGAAAGCTTGACAACTAAGAGTGGTCCTTTCTACAGTTCTGTGTTTTCGATTCTATCCCTAATGCATGTGTTGTACGTGACGTTTATTTAACTAAAGTTTATGTGAAGACCAGTTTTATCGCTTTTTCCATTCAGTTCGCCTGGTGTTAAAATTTTTTCGGAATGTCAGATCCCATGGGAAACTTTCAAGAAAGAAAAGACTTGTGGTTATGTCAAGTACTTCCTGAATTACTTCTCACAAATAGTCATGGGACGATTTTTAGCTCAGTTTAATACTTTCACAGTTTAAAAAAAAAAATCAGTAAGAAAAAAAATTATCCGAGAGCAAAAGAGGCACGTCTGACTAGTGGGAATACAAATCCACCACAGGACAAATGATCCAGGAATATCTTAAAATAATTCTGTAAGACCTGCTAAAGCGCAATAAAAGAAATGGGACGACTCCGATCAAGCATGGGTCACGAAAGGTCATGTTAGGTGCCGGACACAAGCTTTGGTGTCTAGACAACGTTCATGGAAAATGTTCAGCGTTTGGAGCTTTGAGAATTTCGGATGACAGTTGATGTACCTGCATTAGTACCTACAAAGACATAAGTATTGGGGCATGGTTAAGAGATAAAGCAGGTGTGTGCACCCCAGAAGTGTTAGCAGTCTGTCTTCAAGAGATGTAAAAGACCAGATTTCGCTTGGTCATTTTTAAGACATGTAAAATGTTTAGATAATTGACGCAATACCATTATATATATATATATATATATATATATGTGTGTGTGTGTGTGTGTGTGTGTGTGTATTTATATATATATATATATGATTAACGCTCTCCTATTCAGGGTTGAGTACTCTTTATGTGAGGTAAGTCGTTCATTGTATGCTTATGCAATGCTCTTCCATAGGAATAGAGCACTCTGGTGGATGGGGAATATAAGCTAAATAAATATATCACCCAAATTCAATCTTACTGACCGTCCAGTTCCGTGGAGCAAGGGTAGGATACCGGCCACCGGGTCTGAAGCGAAGGTTTCAATCCTACCTTGTGGGACTGAATGGGAAAATGGATAGTCTATAGCTACACTGAAGATTTGTAATACAACGAAACAGCTGTCCGTGGATGATACAATAATATATATATATAATAATATCATCTACTGACAGTTGTTTCTTTATATTACAACGCTTCGTTGTGGCTATATAAATATGTATACATTATTGTGTCATCCACAGACAACTGTTTCGATGTATCACATCTCTTCAGTATTATAGACATTTCATTATCCCATCCAGTACCGCGAGGCAGAATTGAAACCTTCACTTCAGACTCGTGGGCCGATATCCTACCTCTGGACTACGAAACTGGACAGGATGTAAGGCTGAATTTGAGCGTTATATTCAAATTACACAGAAATCCCTCATATATATATACGTAAAGGTTTACATCTTTAAACACTGAATATATGAAAAAAGCTTTTATCCAAAAAATTGTAATTTCAGTCAATTATTTCCGAAAATCTGTCAATGTAATTCATGCATTCTTTCAATGCTTTCATGCTTGCCGTATGACGGTGTTTTATCATTTAGAATATATTTTTGTTAATATTGCTGACGTCAGGTTTTCTTAATCTTGATTGTACATACTTGAACTGTCACTTAAAATGCTCGTAAATCCAAGTGGGCTCTAACTCAACACCCACGCACTATTTGAACTGGGTTGACAGATAACAGACAATCGATGTAAACAACTGTGAATTGATACATTTCAAGTGAAATGTGAATGATAATTCATCGAAATCTAGTTGAGAATTCATTGAATTATTCTTTTTTTTGTCTTATTCTATTTCTCCAAACGGCTACTTTATCTTTCGATGTTTTTTTCATTTTTCTTTCGGTAGACAATCATAGAGCAATGGAGTCAATCTTGGGTGACATAAATCGACAATGAAAATAAACTAAGTCTGATTCAACCGTGCAAAAGAATTTTTCTTTTTTTTTATAGATTTTATGCTATTTTCTTGCTTATAAAAAAAAAATTAAGAACTCTGAAAAAAATATATCTAAATTATAAAAGCAAATATAATTGAAATGAATCATTCAAACCCACCTATAGCATGCAAGTACAGAGTCGGAACCATTCAAAAGAAAACACATTGAGTTAATAGAAGTAGTTCGAAGAAGAGCAACAAGTACGAATACATGGAATGGCAAATCTAACTTATGAAGAGCGTAAAAGTGAATTTATCAAACTCGGAGTAAGAAGAGACAGGATAGAAGTATGTAAGATCATGAATGGAAACTGTGATAAGAAGGTTTGTAGCTTCATCAGGAAATGGGAAGAAAACACACAGAGAACAGAAAAGAGAGGGTTACGGAATAGTCTACCTCATGAAAGAGTGAGTTAAAAGAATGTGAATTTTTTCAAAAACAGACGATAAGTATTGAGATTGCAGCTACAAGTCCACCACAAATGTTTGGAAGTCACGTGAGTATCTAAAATGATTACATGAGTCCGGAGATGAGGATTTACCATAAAACCAGTCCCAGAAAGTATCACTAAGCTAAGCTAAGTTAAACCAAGTCACGTTGTCATCGTAGAATACACTTCAGAGACACCTTTCTGGCGTTTGTCTCTATGTTATATGAGGGAGAAAAGAAGTAAAAAGACGGCTGATCTTCTGTAGCAAGAATAAAGAATAAAGAAACTTATTTTTATGGCGGCGAAATTTAAATTTCATTGAAGACAATAAAATACATTACTTATCTAAAAAAAACTTGCTTATTTCACTGAGGGGGAAAGTGTGTGTCTATGTGTTTATATGTTCATGTGTTTATGTGTTTATATGTTCATGTGTGTATGTGTTCCAGCGCTCCTGGTCATTCAGTTTTGTCTACATACTTGAAAATTGGCACCAATACTCCTCTACACTCCTTCCAAATTTTTTTGATTTCTTGAAAAAAAGCTTTTGACATTTTGAGCTTTATTCTAACGATTTTATTAATAATATCTAGATTCTCCAGAACCTTCATGTTTTCCAAAAAAATACTTAACGTTTTTAAAAGGGGGCTAATACTGATACCAATTTTCAAAACGGTCTGGCCAGGGGCGCTGTGACACACAAACACACGCACATACATCTTTGATGGCAACAGTTCTGTTATGTTTCTGTAGATTATACGCATCTGGATTTTTAGCTCAAAATATCTGGGGAAATATACATACGGTTTCCATAGAAGTAAAATAAATGTTAATTATTCTCAACAGAAGTAAATGACGACGACAATAACATTGGACTGAAATTGATGAGGTCCTTCAGTATGGGGATAAGTAAATGGTTATGATACATAAATTATATAAATAAAAATATTACTTATTTTTTTTACTGTAAGATAAGTAAAGTATTACTTATTATGTCTAAGGTTTTCCTTAGTCAATTTTGAAAGAAACGGGTGAGGGGAACTTATGTAATTTATTGAAAGGGTACAAAGAAAAAGGGAAAGAGAGAGGTAAGTTAGGTAGTTTAATAAGAAAGTGGGAAGGAGGTAAGTAAAAAAAGGTTACGTAGTTTTCAAGGGGATGCAAAGGGAAAGGGCTGGAAAGTACGTTAGGTAGTCTTTTGAAGGGTTAGAACAATTTTTTCGCATAAGAATCTAATTAATGTCTGTATAAGATTAGGGCAATATCGTGGACCGGCAATGAAGATCAGAAGGAAGAGCGGGAAAAGTTAGAAAATATGTAGGATGAGAGAAGAGAAGAGAATGAGATAATGGATAATCTTAGTTGTTAACACCCGTGGAATTTCCATGGATACAGCTAGTGTATATCATAGAATTTTGTAACGACATATTTTGGGGTAGTGCATGCAAAATATGAAAGGTATATCTGATTTTGACGCTCTTACATATGAACAAAAAGATAAAATGACATGTTTCTTTGTAACAGAAACCAGCTTTCATGTACGTAGATGCTTTTGTGCATGTGTGTATATGTGTGTGTGTGTATGCGTGTGTGTGTGTGTGCGTGTGTGTGTGTGTGCGTGTGTGTGTGTGTGTGTGTGTGAGTGAGAGAGAGAGAGAGAGTGAGAGAGAGAGCGCATATGTTTGATGGATTTACTCATGAATACGCCTTTTAATACGCTTTCTAATACGGTGTGCTCAGAGATATCACGGAAAAAATTAGAAAACTCAAATGACAATGGGCTGGTCATATTGCAAGAATGTCAGAAAGCTGCTGAACTTTATAAATCCTGATTTGGATTCCCAAAGATCATAGGCAGGATTGTGGCCAATAAAAAATGAGATGACGTCACGAACAAGACAACTTAAGACTATATTGGCTCCACGACGCCCCTGATAGAGGAATCTGTCGCATTTTGAGCCTGTTTAGAGATGTGAGTAATTGTATATTTGCTCCCAGTACTAGTTGTTGGTGTTCGATCCCAGATTAAATACAAAGTTTTTGAATTCTGTTTTTCTAAGAAAGATTTTTTTTTAATTAGGAATACTGAAGAAACATAATCTTACTAACAAAACTTTTTTCCCCTATTTTTCCAAATGCATATATTTTTTGTAAACCTTAATCTCTTCCAACTTCATAGGCAGAGGTACAGTACTGTCCAAATTAATAGACACTTTCTTCAAAACCTCAAAATGTACTCCGTGTGTGCTTATCCAGTATTTTTATCATGCAATCTCATAAAGATGTGAGCCAAATTGGAAATTTCATCTTTAAGATACTCCCTCGCAATGAAACAGCAAAAACTTAAGGAGAAACTGAAAAATGGTGGAAGTTTCTCTCCCCTGCGTGACGGAAGGTGTGAGCATAAGCGGGCTTCATCATCATCAGTCTTTTAATGTCCGTTGTTGGACATAGACCTTCCCCAGGATTGGCAAACTTCTCTATCATGGACGTCGCAGAGCCAGTACTTCCTAAACTTGTCTAGCTCGTTTCTCCATCTAATATTCTGTCGGCCTCGGTTGCACATGTGATCTCGGGGGATCCATGTTGTGAGTCGTGATGTCCATCGGTTGTCTGCTATTCTTGCAACATAGCCAGCCCACCGCCATTTGAGATTTTTAATGGATTCTATGTATGATGTCCCTGACCCTTGTCTTTTCTCGGATGTACTGTTCTGTCTTGTGGTCTCTCCATGTGAGGCCCAGTATAATTCTTTCTTGTGCACTTTGCATGGTTCTCAATTTGCGGATCTGTCTCTTAGTTAGGTTTCACGTTTCAGCTCCATAAGTGACTATTGGGAGGATACATTGGTTATACACCCTTCTTTTGAAGATTAATGGGATCTTCTTATTTTTGAAGGTTGGGCTTGCTCTGCCAACTCTGACAAAACAGAATGTTGGTTCCACTATTCAACATTCTATGTTGTCTTTGAGTTGAAACACGCTTTTGATCATACTTTCCAATTTGCTGATGAAAAAAAAGTTCACCATTTTTCAGTTTCTTCTTGATGTTGACCACTTCTTGTTATTCCAACATTTTTTGTGATTTCATTGCAACTGCAAGAGATATCTTCCAGATAAACTTTCACTACACAAATCTTCACCAGATACAATGATGACAATATCGGACAAGCACGCATGGTAATCACAATCTTTGATTTGAGACCCGTTACTATTAATGAAAATAAATGGACATACTCGAGACTTAGAAGTCCAAAAGGGACATGCTAATTCACCTTGCGTAGGATGGGGTCAAGTTGGCTTGAGGCTAAAGTGAGGTCATATGAGGTCAACAATGGTTTATATTCTCCTTGTAAAGTATACTAGAATGAATTCAGAATCCAAAATGCATTAGATCACGTATTACTGTTCCCATCTTAATAGTTTAAAAAGATTTAAAATGAAAAACTACACAATAATTTTGATGGTACTATGTATGCATTCTGTCCGTCTTCCCATGTGATATCTGAATGAATCTTGATGAAATTCTCTTGAAAGGTTGGCAACGAGCCACGGAAGGAGTAATTAAATCCGGGAATTTGTCTTTGATTCAGAGATATTTTTTAATTATTCAGCAGGAAAAGAAGTTGAAAAACAAACAGTTTGAAAAGAAAAAAAAAGCTAAATTTATGTACATACATAAGTAAAACAATGTTTGTACATTGAAAGTTCACTCCCTTGTTTTTTTTAATATCTGTTTTATTGTCATTCAGTTTTTAATTAGTGTACTGCGTCGGCAGAGGTAGGTGCTCTCTGGGTGCTTTTCTACTCACGCATGTGATTTAGACACGTCAGTGTTGCGAGGTAGAGTTTATAGCACAGGAGATAAAACTGCCTTAAATATGATTAGTTACAGGTCTGGTTACTCACACAATAGAAACCGTCATGTGGCCAACATCTTTTGGCAGTATGTCCCATTGAGGATGATGAAAAACTGGAAAAAATGCGGGGTCAATGAATCAGTTACTTATCTCACCTTTCGTTGGACATCAATCATTAAAAAAAATATTCTCACCACAAACAAAAACAAGGGAGGAAAACAAAGCAATTTAGCATAAACGAACATTTTAAACTGTCACCCCCTACTGAAAAAAATATTTAAGGATCGAATTGAAAAAACAAAAAAACAAAAAACAAAAACGTTTTTATTGACATAATAAGGTGTGAATATTTACATTTTCATGCATCTAGCTCCATTACTGTGGGCTGTATGTGTGATGCATACAAAGCTAGTCAGTCAGCCAGACCACCTTGAAAAACTGAGAAGAACGAGAACAAATCATTTATAAAAATTGTGCATTTACCTTTATCAAGCTGACCAGATTAAATCAGCCATTGTGGATTTTTATCAGATAACTTTTCGAAAATCAACCGGAAAATTGCTAATTTGGCAACCCTGCTTGAGATTTACTTATTTGAAATTTCCCTTCGCTAAATGTACAGTGACAAGTGTCACCGGCCTGTCAGCGTGCAAGTTAGAACTTAAGACACCCTATTCCGTTACCCATCCCACTCTACCCCTCCCGAGCAATGTCCTGCATTGGCAGAACCAGGTTTCGTAATTCTGCGTCTGTTATAGAGAAGCCCGCACTGAAATATAAGTAGCCTAACCCGATAGGGCAGGTTTTTATGCGAACATAAAAAAGCATAACAATGTTAGGAACCGTCAACCAAAACTGTCAACATAATTTTCTTCAGTTTTTAAGTTGGTCTGGCTATTTGTCCGTCTCTACAGCTGGCTACCTGACTGTGTATGTACGTATACATGTGTTATACGTGCTGGCTGCACCAATGGAGCTAGAGGGCTGTATATCTAAACATATGCTCATCAGATCTAGGTATCACATATTTGTTCAACCCCAATCCTAACAGGTTTTTAGTTGAGGGATCAATTTGAAATGTAAATTCATGCTAACTTAATCCCTTAGTTCATGTTGTCTGACAGCATTTAGTTTGTTGTTTTTATCAAAGATCATGGCTTATTTTGAGTTATCACTGTCCAACAAAAGGCAACAGGAATAAGTTATCCATCGATCACCTCTTTTCAAATTTTTCAACCAATCACCCCAAACAGGGCATGCTGCCAAAAGACGTTGGTCCTGTAACTGTTTTTATTGAGTGACTAACCAGACCTGTCTTCTTGGCTTTCGATTATGATGCGATTTAATACTGCAAGGAGGTTTAGGGGGTGGTGGAGGAAAATAAGAAAAAGATGCCGACCAGGTCACTTAAATCATGTAGCAAGGATGTCTCATCTGACCCTCATTGTTTTGCAGGCATGTCAGGTATTCGTGAACGTACCGAACGAGTTTGTAGAGTATTAGGTTCAACTCTGGTGCCAGAAAGGTGAAGCTCGTTGCCAAAGATCCACCACCATTAAACCTAAATGATATGCAGAAAGTTTGACGACAGATTTAGAAAAAAACATTGAAGAAACCCTAGGTAAGATGACATATTTAGTAACTTGAAAACATCTCGAAATAAAAGTATGATGAATCAGTTTACGTTTTTACATCAATAAGTCCGTAGCCCAATGATGAAAAAGCAATTTTTACATCACAAATATTCATTTTTCGATAGAGCCTCCGTCCGTGTCATAACACTTCAAAATTCGGGTAACAACTACGTGTCACGCTACGGGCTTAGTGATTCACTCCAGGGATTATTCTAATCTCTCTATAGAAATATCATTCATTTTCTTGTGTTGTTACACAGGAAAGCTTATGATAACACATAGTGATTTTATAGATATTTCAAACTCATACTCACTCTAGGGCAGACCCGCTCAGGCCCACACGAGTCTTCGAGCAGACCCGCGTAAACCCTTCTATTTCCCCACCCCCGAAGCTGGGAATCTATGCGCTCACTCTCGACCGTAGTAGTTTGCCCGTCAAAGCAAATAATCGGATATAAATGGTATCCATATTTTATTGTTGTGTTTTGGTTGGGGTTACGCGTAGTATTTGGGTTAGGGTTTTTGCTCTAAGTGAACATGGGGATGGAAGCCATGTATCGACCGTATCACGGATATCATGCAAATAATGATGATGATGATTATAAAATGATATTCACCGTCAAACCTCCCTTAATTGGGTAACTGTCAGTGTGCAACATAGGCACATGGTTCATGGTTGAGATAGTTGAGTATTTCCTACCGTAGCCAGTAGTCGGTGTTCGAATCCTTGTGAAATTCGAATATTGGTTTTGTAGCCATATAGGCCCTTCTCATTCAGGATATATCGTTAACATAACCATTGTAACCATTTTCCTCCATTTGCATTTACACCATACTTAGGTAAACAGTATATATCAATATTTTGTGTGCCACTCCTCTGAGAAGTAGCTACTAAACCAGTCTTGTATATCATTATTATTGTAGTGAATTTCTGAGATTGTTATGCTAAACTTGGCAAATAGTGATTTTTCTTAAACTGGCTACAAATAGTTTATAGAGGGAGTTTTAATCAAGGAGGAAACAATAATTTGTAATTGGAGCCGCAGCTATGACAAGGCATTAAAATAGGGATTGAGAAGCCATGACATTTGATCGGAACCAGACGAGAGTCGCACGCCGGAAGTATGCGTGGTTGACGACAGCGGCCGGATTGTGGATTGGCGGCAAGAAAAGGTTTGAGGATCACGTGATCTTCCGGTGATACGGGTTGGTGGAGGTGGAAGTCAGTCACGCAAAGTTACACAATCTCTGTGCAGAATGTTCGATTTATGTTGGTATTTACTGGGGTCAACGGATAAGCCTGTAGTTCCATACGTATAATGTTCGATCTATATGATTGATATCATCCCTGAATTAAGAAACAACGTGTTTATTTATATACACTCATAAAGACACACATACACACACACACACACACACACACACAATGAATACATTCATTTATATAAAATTCACACGCACACACACACGCACGCGCGCACACACACACACGCACGCACACACACACACACACACACACATGAATATATATTTGCTAATTATCAGTAGAAAAACAATTCATATCCGACAAAATTTGATAATTATATATATAATTATGAAGACGTTTTATAAACAGCTTTCAGGGAAAATTTAGTTCCTACAAAAATGTCAGCATAATTATCATATATTTATTTATGTCCAATAATTCATATCCATTCGTCGCTATACCATAGATACGATTGTATACATATGTTAAATCATGTACACACACATACACAGACACACACACCGACACAGACACAGACAGACACACAGACAGATAGACACACACACACACACACACACACATATATATATATACATTTCCAAATAAATGTAAAGAAAATTATAAGATCTATTTTATTGATTTATTTATTAAAATGTGGACCACTATTAAAACACTCTTACACACACACATATATATGCCTGATGATACATATGTATACAATTGTATTTACAATTTTACATCTGTATAGTCTACGAATTCGTAAATGCAGTACTAATTATATATGTGTGTGTGTGTGTGTGTGTGTGTGTGTGTGTGCTTTCTGCGTGTGTGTAAGACGTGTTCATCTACTGTTTTTTTTTATCATGAGTCCACAGATTTAACCTTAGTCGGTATATATATATATATATATATATATATATATATATATATATATATATATATATATATATACACTTCAATCATAGCCTAAATGTCCTTCTACTCACAATATTACTCTCTGTTTAGTTTTAATTAAACTTCCAGCTTTCCCTCCCACCTTTCCCAACACCCACGCGTATAAAGTATGCAATAAAGCTATATATATATATATATATATATATATATATATATATATATATATATATATATATATATATATATATATGTATGTATATATATATATATATAACCTCATTTATGCGGGGGACATAGAAACAAAATGTTTTATGCATTTCAATTTCGGCTCCTTCACAAATCGGTAACTATGTGAGTGAAAGTGAACATAAGTACATAATGTACATTTCCCGATCATGACTCATTCAATCACAGACGCAGAAACTCAAGCATATCTTCCTGGCTTCTTACTGACCCTACTCCAGAAATATAAAGAAGAATTTTTGCAATGATACCACTAGAGATTCCAATTCAGATATATCCATCTCGCAGAATTCGGACATAAAATCGTTTCTCTACATGTAAACAGCTACATGGTAATCAAGTGATGATTCCAACAAGAAAATCTCACCCATGATACCATGATACCATTATATCTAAAATATAAAGACCACTGAAGAAAAGTACACGAATTATATTTACGGATATTGCGAAATTATCGACCAAAATGATATTTTTGGAAAAATGTTAAAAAAATATTTTTATTGTTTAAAATGTAAAGATATATATATATATATATATATATATATATATATATATATATATATATATATATATATATATATATATATATATATAAGCGTACACCCGTAAATAATGACGGTGTCATTCACGCATGGATCAACATGAAGCAGCCGAAAGCTACGCCATAGGTAATTTTTTTTAATAATTGAAATATTTTAATTTTATCTTTACAAAGACTCCGCTCAACTCAAGCTGTTGTATGATTAGGCTTATCGTTATGTCATAATAGGCGGGCAAATCAACCAATGAGAACAATGCACAAACAAACAGAGAATTTTATGTTTATTATACGCTGAAACGCTCAGATTCATTGATTACAGAAAAAATCCCAGTGAATTAGAAAACCTTTGTACTGACAGTAAAATAATTATTGCCATACGTACATGAAAAGAAAATTAAGTTGTATATATATGTATACATATATATATATTCCAAAGGTTCTTGCGTCATGGAATCGTTAACAGCTGATCTCAGTATCAAAAATATTTTCTGTTGATGTCTATTCCCATTCATTTCCGGTCAGTGTCCTGAAAATGCGTTGAAATCCCGTTGTAAATAGTCAAGGTAGTATTGTATACCTCGTACTATCAGTAACTTGTTCGTATCTCTACGTAATCTAATTATTGCAGTATCATTTTCGTATATGTTCTGAATGACTTGTATGCGATTCTCATTAATAACATGTTCTCGTATTAATTTGAAGACATCCATATGTTGTACCGGGTCAAATCTTTCTCATAATCTACAAAGGGCCCGAAAGTGCTTTGTTTTACTCCAATGACTTTTCGGTTCGTTTATTTATTGTACGTACGTGGTTTATTGTTGAGTAGACACTTCTGGGGCCCCTCTATCCATGCAGTTGATTTTCATCCAGTGTGCCCATTAGTCCGCTTTTTAATGTTTTGTGAAAAGTTTATATATGTTAAGTACTAGTGTGATTGAATGGTGTTTGTTAAGATCACGGTTAACTACATTAAACAGAAGTTTTAATGTATTCTCTTCACTATGTAAATAGTTGTGCTAGTCCATTGTGAAAGATCTCTCCTGCATCACCTAGAACGTCTGTTGTAATGCCACTCTCGACTGGAGCTTTTATGAGTTTCATATTCTGTAATGCAATCGCTACTTCGTCCCCTGTTATGTCTGGAACATCATTAGTATCTATCGGTGTATCAGTTTGTGGTATCTCTAGTTATTTAGTTATTCTCGCCAGCTTTGATAATTTTGATATTTCTATCCTTCAGTGCAACCATCTGTTGTTTACCAATATTTCCTGTGGCTCAGCATGTTTTAAACTCTTTCCTTTTCTGATAGCCTCTACTTTTCTCTCCGTTTTTTCCTTTATTTTATATTCTCTAGTTCTTTTGTTTATCAAATTATCAAATTATGCTCTTTTGTTATCATTGTCTTTCATTTTTATCAAGATATTTCTCATCTTTTCGATTAGTTTTAATATTATTTTAAAACATTTTCCCGTATTATCGTTTTGCGTTTGTATTGCGTACCAACTGTTAGGCTTTTGAAATTATGGTTGTCTTGTTAATACCCTCTCCCTCTATGTCACTGACGCTATTCCACAAGGCCTGAAATCTGTTCTCTATCTCTATCTTATTAGGCAATTTTTTCTCCTTACGAACAATTTTGTGCCTTTCAGTTTTAAAGCAATATTTAGTTCCACATCCTACCACTCTATGGTCACTTCCTATATCTTCTTATTTCATAACGGTAACGTCTTTAATGTTATTGATCAAGTCCGTCATAATGAAGTCAATGTCGTTTTTTATTATACCTTTCGGATTCCTCCATGCCCACTAGTGATTTTCTTGTTTTCGAGAGAAAGTATGTTTATCTTAAATCCGTATCTTCCCAAGAAATTGTCAAGCATATCACATCTATCTTTTCTCTGAATTATTTTCCTACTCTATATTCACCATTCTTTCCTTTATTTACCTTAGCATTAAAGTCTCCCTTTACTACTGAGCAATTTGTCTTCTCCCGATCCATTATTCTACTGATGCCGTCATAAACACTTCAATCTGTCATTCAGAACTTTTCGAAGTTGGTGCATAAACCTGGATTACGTTTCATGCGTATCATTTTATTAGTCTAACGTCTATCCTAGTCATTCTGTTTGATTATGTAGTCAAAATCAGGAACCGTGCACCACTGAACTTGTTATCCTCCAAACCCATATAGTTAGAAGAGCTGATTACTTACCACCAGCTGTAAAAGGTTTCACCCTTTTCTATGGGTTTCACTGATACCTAAAATGTATCGGGTGATGTTTCCATCATTGGTTCATCTAATTTGTGGTATTTTGTCAGTCTCCAAGCGTTGTGAGTATAAACTGTCATGTTGTTTGGTGTAGTATGATTTCGTGGGAGTCGCATTGGCACATGGCACAAAAAGAGGCACCTAAAAAAAGGACACGAAAAAGCCGGACAATCAAAGAGCAGTTTTTGTAATAGTAGATTTCTCTACCACTCATTGTGGTATACCGGAGATAAGACCTTTTTCAAGGTATCTGGTAGTGATATTCATACCTTTCCCAACGACCTTAGTGTTTGCAGTGGTATCAGACGCAATTTTGGGTGGGGGGCAGCTTTTCAGAAGGGTTATTTTACGACATATATTTTTTTGAATGGTTAAAATCAGCTAAAGTTTCTTTTTTTCAGCTGACTTTATCGCTAGAATGTTTTATGTGCTCATTCAAAGTCTACTTGAGTAATAAGAAAACTAAGATCAACCTATCAATGTGGATAAAATCTTTTCTTTTCTTTTTTTTCACTAAACTTACTTTTTATAATTATTTTTTTTTGAATTGGCCGGATTTTTGTTTATTGCAGATTTTTATCGAATAAATCGGAGAAAAATTCAGAAAGATCCAGGCGAAAAATGGTTAATTTGGCAACACTGGGTCGTACAACAGAACACGTGACTTTCGATTGGGTTCATGCAAAAACATTTTGTTTATCTTACCGTTCACAAACCCCTCGTCCAGTTTCTAGTTTTCTGGTTGAAGATCAAAGGAAGAAATCGATGTTGCTATTAATAACAAATCATACTTGGCAACACTGAGAAAAACTACAAAAATCACCCGTTCATTGAGCAAAACTTCTTGTTTCTGTTTAAAGCCATGAACATAAAGACTGCTCATGCTGGAGAACTTCAAGATTCTTTAGCGTAATGAGCAAGACAATCGTCATTTAAATAATTCAGAGAAGATTTCAGTTTCTTGAGGAATTGTTTTTGCAGTTATGAGAAACTTTCTATTCACTTGCAGATTAGAATATTTGATGCAGTAAATCTTGAAATTTCCTTTTTTTTTTCAGCTGTCCCCGTGCCAAGGGAACAGAGCGGGTGGGGGCGCCCCTGTGTGTAAGTACCGATTTCATTTCCCCCACTGACAACCGTTTCGCCACTAAGCACTACCATATTATATTGCACGTATACACGTATGTGTGTACATATTCGTTCATGTAGGAATGTGTCAATAACGACGTCTTTACAGCCAGAATGACAGAAAGAATGTGACTTCATCGCTCGGAGTAAGATTTCCTATTAGAAACTGTCAGCCAAAACTGTCAACAAAAACTGTCACCAAAACTGCCGACATAGGTTTCTGAAGTTTTCAAGTCAGTCTGTATGTACTGTGTACATGCATACAAGTTACACCAATGGAGCTGGAGGGCTGAAAATTTAAGCACTCATTGAAAATTCCCCTTGTAAATATTTTTTTTTTCTGTAGAGCGGAGGGGTATTCAATATGTAATATAAGCTTATACTAAACTGATCACTAGTTTGTGTCCTGCAGCATTCATGCTTTTTTTTATTTTTTTGGAAAATTCGGACCTTTTTGGTGTGATCATTGCCCCAAAACATGCGAGGAAAGCAACTTATTAATTGATCACCTCTTTCTCCAAACTTCTAATTGATCATCCCCAACATGGAAAGATGTTGGTATCATGACGGTCTCTATCGAATGACTAACCAGATGTGGCATTACTCTTGTTTGATTACTATGCACCTCCTTTTAATCTTAAACTGTTCCACAGACGTTGCTATGGTAATATTTTTTTTATTCAAAAAGGAAATTGTGCAAATAGCTCGTTGCAGTTAACTCGTTCACCATCACCTTGATCCATTCAGACCCTTTCCCTCGTCTTTTCTGCTTTTAACTCAATGTTTCGGCCGACTTCCCCTTCCTTCATTATGTTCTTACTACTGTACAGTGATTCTTCCAGACCGATTTCCCCTCCACTTTGTTGACCCCATCGCAAGGTTTCAGTCGATCTACCCTCAGGCCTTCCTCTTATTGTTACTATTGCGAAATGATTCACAACGTTTCGGATGGTGTACTCTCCAGCCCTCTCCATACTGTTTCTATACGACGTAATTGTCAATTTGTTTGTTGTGGTGCCGATAAAAGAAAGCATCGTGTGTAGTCCCCAGAATATACTGAACACTGTACTCTTTGATCACTGTACCATACATATGGGAATGAACACATAAAAGAGACACACAACTTGAAAGCACTCGGAGAGCGCATACCTCTGCCAACGCTATTGTCAGGAGGAGTGGTTGTGTACGGAACCACCTCAAAATCGAATTGGTCCTTCCCTTGCCTATAGTCCACCCTTCCATAAGATAAAATCATGGGAATTCACTGAGAACTTTTGGACATAACGTGTTGACAAATCTGAAGCAACATGGACAGTCCTGAAACAATTGTATATACGATACATTTTGGTTAATGAGTTGCGTGTATGAGAATAAACCCATACACATACACAATAATTAATCACCGCTACCCACAACAGACCAGGTTAATCACTGTTGCGAGGAATAACCTAATTATTCATGTGTTTTGACATTTATATGTATGTATGTATCTATGTAAATATCAATGTATCTATCTATCTGTACTTGGCACAGCCCTTAGCGTTCATAGTAGAGACTATAGATTTTGCACACGCACTTCTTACAATAGGTACGGAAAACATACTTTTTGTTTTTTGAAAATTTGCTTCCAAAGTCAGTTTTCAATAGGGGGTTCGATACACAATGTAAGTTTATCCAAAACAATCCGGAGTTTGTGCCCGCTTGTTGATTTTTTGTTAATATCCGAACTTTTTAGTGATCCAGCAAAAGGCGACAGAATCAATCTATTCATTGATCACCTCTTTTAGCAACTTTTTATTTGATTATCCCGAATGAATATATGAATGATAGTGATTCATAATTTCCCTTGAAATGCTATTTTATCAAATATATATATATATATATATATATATATATATATATATATATATATATATATATATATATATATATATATATATCGACACCTAATGAAATTTCATCAGCTCTGGAGGATGAGATACCAAGCAATAATCCATTTCTTCTTATTGAAGCTCATCAACGACATCATATATTTTAAAATAATTGCCTGCAAAATATCTCTGTTCTATTGACCCCGAATGCCACTGTTTCGTTTAGTGTTGTATATTTATAGGGAACGTATCTAGAGCGCTGACCGAGGTATTAAAGTGCTTACCCTCATTGGATTCGGGCCTGCGTCCTCTTCTACGTAAACAAGAAACGTTGGGTAAGAAATGGAAAAGAAAGGAAAAAAGACTTTCCTTGTCTTTAATCAAAGTTGTCTTAATTAAGGACTGCGTGGACGCATATTCACACACACACGACGCTAGACACCAACACACACATACAACACGCGACACACATATCTCATACACAGACAACACACGTCCCACACTCAACTCACGTACACAACACACACACACACTAATAGGCACACACGCTAACGAACACCAACTTGCACACCCACACGCACACACCAACAAATACACAAGCACTAACATTCGCGCACATCTATATGAACTATAAGAAGTTGTATTAATCAAGGCCCGCTGCCTACACATACGCACACGACACACACACACACTCTCTCACACGCAGCCATACACATATATCCCCATGCAATACACACACATGCACATTTACACACGTACACAAACAAAATGCAATCACACATACATTATACATATACATACACGCACTAATGTAGGCACACACACACACACACACACACACACACACACACATATATATATATATATATATATGCATGAACTATGTAAGAATGAACGATCAAAGTTGTATTAATCAAGGACTGCTGCTTAAACATATGCAATCACACACTCACACACAAATGCACACACACGCACACATACATGTATTTATGTATATATGTATATATGTATCTATATATATATATGTATATATATATATATATATATATATATGTATATGTGTGTGTATATGAACTATGTATGGATGAATGATTAACACTGAATAAATGTTGTTATTTAAGTCCGGTTGCTTAATTCGAAGCAACCATGTGCGAACTTGTGTTGAACGTATTTCGGGTGGAGGTTTCTTGAATTCTGTTGCTGTTAATGTAATTCTTGTTGAATGATGCCATTAATGACCATAATGGTTTTTTCATAAGTAGATAAAAAAAAATTACCAACTGAGCCCAACGTATCAGACGTCGGAGTTGGAGAAACTTGATTCGGTTTGACGCCTGGCCTCACGAATAATAATAATTAATAAAAAATGACATGAATATTAGTGATTGCAGATTGTTATATGTGCGAAAAATTCTACACTCAATGCTACTGCAGTTCCCCTCACTCTACAAGGCGGGTGTTGGGGAGCAAGAAAGACAACTGCATTATAATTGAACAGCGGATATTCAAAAGTCAATAACAAGTTCAACAATTAACGAAGGTATTGCTTTCATCATAAAATCAAAGAAAGTAAATTATACTCGCCGTCTCAGTCAATAATTGAACAATCGTAGCGTCAAAATTTTAAGTCATGTAAAGGAATGCCATCAAAGATTAGATATGGTCAGAATAAACTCTAATTATGACATCACTGGCCTTTTCCATCGTAAAACATCTAAAATAGAGTATAAAAAATCTAGAAACATCTAAATTCTCCAAAATCTAGATGTTATCAATATGCTATACCCATAAAAATAAGGTTCCCAACAGGTCAAAAAAGTATTTTTTCCCCAAAATTAAAAGAAATATGTTGAAGTACTGATTCCAAAGTTGGTAGACAAAACATCCTGGCCAGGAACGCTGGAAAACATAAATACACGCTCATATAAAAAAAGGGATAGAACTGTCCGCCACTTTTGGTGGCTACTGTTGCTCGATCAAGTGTGAAACTCCATATATATATATATATATATATATATATATATATATATATATATATATATATATATATATATATATATTGGTTGCAAATCTGGAGGAAATATGATATTTTATTCAATTCGAGTCTTTTGATAGAATTCTTATTTTCCCGGTTTTCTTGACAAATGAACATTGAGTGAATGGTTCAGGTCCACCAATCAACCACCTTTAGTCGCAATCCGCACTACATAGGGGGCCACTCTATCAGGTTAATGCAGTACCGCCTTTTGCACAATTTTAGGGAAATCTTTTTCAAGTTTCCTTTAAAATGAACCTCGCTATGTCGAACCACCGTATACAAATGGTTCATGCACTGGGTTAATGCAGGAGGTCCTAGTCCCATCTTTTGCATGATTTTAGGAAAATCTGAGAAGTGTTTCTCAAGTTTCTTGTAATGCGAACCTAGCTATGTTGAACTGTGCTATATCGGAAGTACCTGTATTAGGTTGAAGCAAGAGACCCAGTATCAGCCCTTACTCAACTTTGGGGCAATTTGAGAAGTGTTTTTTCATGTTTTTTGTATCGCTAACCATACTGTGTCGAATTGAGCTCTATCAAGGACTACCTGTATCAGGTTGAAGCGAAAGTTTCCGAAACCATCATTTGCACAATTTTAGGGAAATCTGAGAAGTATTTTGAGTTCACTCAGCTGTTAGCTGCTCCCTTGTTTTCGCTTCAGAAAAAAAAAATTCCGAAACTTGTAAAATTGGTTCCATATGAACTTACAAAAAGCCACATCGATCAACGTTTCAACGCCTTGACAAAAATACAAGAACCATAAGTTCAGCGATGCATCCACCATCTGTAGTTGTAAGAGGAAGAACCGGATGAGCAGACGTAGAGAGAAGGGAGAGAGCAAATAGTCTTTCTTCGAGTCTATTGAATCCTTGTGAAATATTGCGGTATAGAAATAATCTGCAAGTATCATTTTCATTAAAAAAATCTACCCATTTTTGGCCATTTTTGGCTCTTTAAAAATACAAAAATGTGCATCTTGGACATTCTATTATGACCATTAGCAACTGGTGAAAAAATTGATTGGGTGGGATATTATTTTAATTACATCACAGATTCTAATGACATTGAAACTTTTAGCGACATCGAACATCTTCCTTGCTATTTCTCTTGTTCAACATAACTGCGACCGACTGACCGACCGGAAAGTATCTTATAGAGATGTGTGGACACATCTATAAAATCACGAGATTTAACTCCGTTGCATCAGCTCTCGTCAGTCATTGCTTGTCTTCGTGGCAGATGTTACAGGGGCTGGGTAAATTTTGCCTCTCCCCACGCGTGCGGGCCCCACCTTACCGTATTTGCCCTCGTGGGAAGGCAGATAAATATCATCTATCAGATTGTGTGTCCTTTATAGTTTGTACACCGTTTAACCTCATAGGGGATCAAAGACTTTATTGACTGCCATGCCAACCACCGCATGTCGAATGAATTTCATAAAGCCAGTAAGAATATTAAATGCTGTCGTCTTAAATGCAGTATAAGAATGTAACATCGTTTTCTGCTTATACCCTCATCAAGGGTATCACTGGGTTTGATATTCATAGACAATTTTTTGTAAGACCCACTTCCGGCTTGTCATGCTTTGCTCCGTGTGCAGCACCTTGCATTGCCCGATGGTCTCCCATCTAGGTACTGATCGGGCCGACATTGCTCAACTTCAGTAATCTCACGAGAACACTCTACATCTGCGTTGAGGTGATCGGACCAAGTGAAGTGAATTTGCATGTTTGTCAACGATTGTTTGAATGATCTACGTTCCGTCTCTACGGGTTGCATAATATCCTGGGATGCCCTTCCAGTAGGATCCTTCTCCAAGCCTCGCTGGTGTAGTCTAGAGGAAAGCAGAGCGTGATAATTCTGGCTGCCCCTTTTATAGCACGGTTCTACGTTGCATTATTCGAAAAAAAAAAAATAAACGTTTGGCTTGTTGGCCTTTACTTACTTTACTTTCTCCAAAAATTTCAAAGACATCGAAAAAATTAGTCAATTTGTAGCAAGTCTACTAATAAATACTTAGTATCATTTTCACATTACTCTTTTCAGGTGTAAGCAGTTAGATTTGATAAGGAGCTCAATGATAGAGAGGATATTTCCATTCTTCCCGGAGCATTGGAATGTCGTTATTTCTTCTAAGGGTCTCAAGTTCTTAGTCATAAAGAGCCTCGCTATGGCTCCGCTCTATTAGATTTTTTGTATATCTCACGGCGATCATGGAATCTAAGAGCAGTATCCCAGGATGCCACGTAGCACACTTTGAGAATCATTAGTTTAGAGTTTTTGTTGTGGTAAGTAATGAAAAACATCCTGTATTTTGGATCAATTGAACTTGATATTTGATTCTTTTCAGGCTTCCATACTTTGAAATTATGGACGTTGTGGGGACAAATGAACAAGATCCTAGTCTTCTCTCAGAAACAGTTGTGAAAATAGATCATGTCTAGTGAGTTACTTAATAGAAACCGCCAGACAACCAACATCTTTTTGGCAGCATGTCATGTTCGGGGTAATCAATTAAAAAGATGGAAAAGTGGGTGATCAATGAATAAGTTACTTTTCCAGCCTTTGTTGAGCAATGATCACTGAAATAGTCAGAATTAAAAAAAAAACAGACAGGGGCCAATTTAGCATAAAATCACATTGCAAACTGAACTCCAACAGAAAAAGGTGGTGGTGGTGGGGGGTCAAGATTTTCTAAAACAATTCTTCTGGATATAAGGAGTAAATCTTTAAATGTTCAGCCCTCTAGCTCCGTTGTGGCAAGTATGCATGATATATAAATGCATAACCAGCCAGCCAGCCAGCCAAACCAGCTTGTGAACAGGATAAAAAAAAACTTTTTCCGATAAAATAGGGGGTGAATCTTTAAATTTTCAGTCTTCTAGCTCCATTAGCGTATGATACATGCATACACACACATATATAGCCAGCCAGACCACCTTGAAAACTGGAAGAAACCTATGTCGACAGTCTTGGTGACAGTTCCCTAGAAACCAGTTGATGATATTTGTGCTACGCACGACTCAGGCCTTTAAGCGTGAGAAATTGTGCCATGATGTTGGGACAGAAATTGAAGACAGAGAATTAAGAGATTTGTTTCTCAGTCATAATATTGATAAAAAAATGGTTTCATGTCATTCTTGTAACCAGCAGAGCAATTTGGAATATTTCGACATTAAGAGCATTTTTTTTGGACTTTGTTTCTTCTGTACTTAAACTTGGCCCTATGATCTTTCGCTCCCAAAACAGCTGCGTCAAAATCCAGGAGAAGTACAGGTCGTCTCATTTGGATGCCAAATGAAAATATAAACAGTATCAAGCAATTAAACTGCAACTGTACGAGAAGGGTGTTTCCATCATTGATGCTGGGGGAGGAGGAGGCAAAACTGGGTCTGTGGAAGAGACGGTTCGAGGGGAGGGGGATGGCAAAGGGGTAGGGGAGAGAAAGGATGAGGAAGGGGAGGTTGAAAAGGGAAAGAGAGAGGGACAAGAAGGAGAAAAGAGAGAAAAACAGGGAGAAAAAGAAGAATGAAAAGAAAGGAAAAACGAAAGCAGGAGTAAGGAGAAAAAGGGAAATAGGAGAAAAAGAAGGCAAAAAAGATAAAGAAACAAACAAACGAAGGAAAGAAAAATAGTAAATAATGATAGATATAAAATGGGGGCATGAGAAGAAAGAAGACAGAGAAGAAAAAGGAGAAAAAAACGAGGAAAATGGTTTTTTACCAAAAGAAAAAAAAAAGAAAAAGATAGAAAGAGAAAGCAAGGAAGAGGAATAATATAAAAAAGAAAATAAAACAAAACAAAGAAAAATAAAAAAAAGGGAGAAAAGGGAATGAAAAAAAAAGACAAAAGAAAAGACGAGAAAAGAGAAAAATTGAAAGAAAAGAAAAGAAAGTGCAGAATGGAAGAGGAGTAGAAAAAGAATCTAGACAGGAAGGAAGTATAAAGAAGAAAGGGGAAAAGGTAGAAAGAAAGGAAGAAAAAAAAAGAAAAGAAAAATGAAGGAGAAACAAAAAAGAAACCACTCTGGTTAGTCAGTAAATAGAAACGTAACATGATCAATATCATTTGGCAACATGCCGTTTTGGGGGTGACCAATTAAGAAATTGGAAAAAGGGTTGATCAATGAATAAGGTACTTCTTTCGCCTTTTGCTGGGCAGTGATCACTAAAAAGTGTGCATCAAAAAATAACTGGGGATCAATTTTACAAAATCTAACATTGTAAATGAAACCCCCTTCAAAAACCCATTTCGGGGAAAATTGTAAAAAACAAAACAAAAACCTTTTTTTTGACACTGTAAGGAGTAAATGTTGGAATTTTCAGCCCCCTAGCTCTATTGTTGCAGCCTGTACCCATGATACACACATAAATAACCAGTCTGCTGGACCAACTTGAAAACTGGACAAACTTATGTTGACAGTTTTCGGTTGATAATAACAGAAAGCAGAAAGAAATTGGGAGAAGAAAGAAAAAAAGGTTCATAGAGTGGGTGAGAAGGGGTGGCATCTATAACGATAAAGATTGAAAGAGGGAAGGGCATGAATCATGAAGGGAAGGAGTATTGGAAGGTGGTTAAGGTGTCGGTTATGCAGGCAGTGCAAGAGAACGACAGAACAGAAAAGAAAAAAGGAAATCTAAAGCGGTCCAGCTATATATATATATATATATATATATATATATATATATATATATATATATATATATATATATATTTCATTATTTAATGCTGAAAAAAAGAAAATTTTAAAGTCTATTTTCATATATAGTCCAAAAGCATTCATGACCATGTGCCCTGCAAGTCACTTTTAATCTGATCAGCGTTATTTCAACGTTTGTCTTATGACTATTTTATTTTTAGATTTTAGTTTCTTGGTGCATGCAATTTCGTTTAATTTATATTTATTTTTGTAATTTATAATGGAGTCTGTCAGCTGTTATACCATAACCCTTTTGGATATATATATATATATATATATATATATATATATATATATATATATATTACAAGGAATTTGTCTGCTCATATAGAGTGGGCAGCTCTGCTTCACTCTGCCGAGATCTTTAAATGAGTGCCGAACCTAATTTTTCCTTGTTTTTATAGTTACGGTGCAATGAATTTCCTCATCTTAAATTTTAAATTAGTAACAGTTTTGTTTTTCTCCACCGGATATAAAGAGATAAACGGAGTACAACTCTATCCCGTCCATCTTCTCTCCCTAACTCAATTTACCCCTCTGTTAAATTAGCAACAGACGAGCTTCCTCAACTAATGTCTCCTGGTCTTGGTAATTGTATTCCATAATCTCTTCTTACCACTTATCCTCTATTCACATGATCTTTTTCGAGACTTTGTTATTGGACATTCCTTTTGCCTTCGTCCTATTCATCTTCATTCCTATCTTTTGACTGTCTCTATTTAGATCATTTACCATGTTTTGTAGAGCGATTGCAGTTCCTGATATCAATTAATCATCACAATGCCTCGAATTATTCAAATATTCAGCATCTATGTTTATTCCTACGTTTTTTCATGTCTGAAAGGTGCTTCCAAGGCTGACTAAGAGTTTTGATATTTTATCCCCTAATCTCACTCCTTTTCAGATTTTTATCTTCATCTTCATAAAGTCTAAGTATTGCAGTTCTATTTTTTTAAATTCAATCTCAATTACTTTTGTACAATTATAGTTTACCATATTCGCACATAGAGTTGGAGGCTTCTAAATAGTTTTTTGCATCATGTCTTTTCGATTAGCTCGTTTAATTTTATGTAGGTGGTCTATTGTCGAGCAGCTACTTCTAGAACTTTCCTGTTCGCACGGTTGGTTTCCACCTGAAGTGTTTGTTATTTTATAAGTAATTTCGAGGACACGTTTTTGAAACATGGAAACTTACAAAACCACTCAAATACCAACTTAAAGTTATACAGAGGGCAATGGGAAGAGCAATGTTAGGAATAATTCTTGGTGATGGGAAATGATCAACATGGATCTATGAGAGGGCCAGGATGAAAGATATCGTACTAATAATAAAGCAACAAAAATGGAAGTGGTCAGGGCGCTTAGCAAGCCAAAAAGACATAAGATGGGGCGAGAGGTTGACCGATTGGTGTTTGTGAGACAGTAAACTCAGTAGGAAAAGACCAGACACAAGATGGAAAGATGAGATTGAAAAGTCTTCCGGTTAGATATGGAAGAGATTAGAGCAATCAGGCTCATCATGGAAATAAACTGGAAAGGCTTTTGTCCAGCAGTGGATTCATGACAGCTGCTCCTGCTGCTGATATATATATATATATATATATATATATATATATATATATATATATATATATATATATATATATATATATATTCAAATCAAGGCAGAATCAGAGTATACAATATTTATGGAATTATCATTTTTCCAGACATGTTTCGGAGTTCAACTCCATCTTCAGCGGTGATGTGTTAATGTGGACTCCAATTATCAAAGGGTGTAGGAACAGATGTGTGGATTTTTCTTGATATCAGAGCCGTCATGTTACAATAAGTAGTTCTCAATGGATGTGTGTGTATTTCGACCCTTCATGCGTGAGTGTACTCATGATTACTAGATTAACCTATAAGTCTTAGTCAATATATATATATATATATATATATATATATATATATATATTGTGGGTTGGGGGACGAATTATTTTGTAAGCAGAATATTTAATATATTCCTGATGTTTGCATCTGATTAAATTCACACAGGTGATGCATTCTGATTTAAAATTAGCATTTACTAAGAAAAGAATGCATGTTTCCAAACATACGATTCGAAATAAGATATAGACAAAAGTATACGTGGGAGAAAGTATTTAAAAAAATGTACGGTAAAAATACCACAGAGTTTTTTTTTCAAGAAGGAATTGGCGTCTACATCTTTTTTCACCTGCATATAAACATTTGGAATGTTCCAGCAATAGTTCACTCTAGTATGATGTCATCACAGTCATCTTTCACTACATCACCTCCTAGCAACGATGTTGTCATGGTTAACGGAAAGGAGCACTAAACTGAAAAAAAACAAGGTAATTAAGCAACATAATGAAGGTTTGAGTTACAGGGCCATTGCCTAGATGTTAAATATCCCTGTCAATACGATTAGGTCGATTATTCTGAAGTAGAAGTAATTTGGCACCGTCAAAAAAACCTTCCTTAAACTCGCACTCAACGGAAGATGTCTTTATGAGTAACTCGAAAAGAATCAAGGGAATCTAATGGTAACTTGAAAGGAGATCCAAAATGATTTAAGAGCTGCTGAAATATCGTTTACTAAAAGAACTATTAGTAATAAACAGTACAGTAATGGTTTGAAATTCTTTCCCCTCCGGAAAACACCTTCGTTGAAAAAAAAAGGCACCGGAATTCTCGGATGAAGTTCACTTGCGAGCATTCAGAGAAGCCGAATAATTTTTGGAATAACGTTCTTTGATCAGACGAAAGAGAACTTTTTGACCATAACCAAGCTTTGTCCTATACAGAGTGAAGATGGGTATGCCTCTGTTCGATTAAGCACCACAGTAACGGACGGAGTTTAGGGTTTTACGGACTTTTCTCTTCCAATGATACTGGGGCATATCGTAGGATTGAAGGAACCATGAATGGAGAGGGTGTTTTAGGAGATGATATAATCTCTGAGGTGCAACTATTGAAGCTTGAAGCAGGTTTAATTTTTCAATAAGATAATGACCCAAAGCATACAGCTAAAATAACTGTCCAGGACAGAGAAGGGATGCTTCAGATGTCTAGTCAATCTCCTTACTTGAATCCAATTGAAAGTCTATGATGAAGCTTGAAACATCGAATTAATTAGGGGAGCCCCAGAAAAATTGGTGATTTGAAGCATTGGCCAAGATTACAAAAGAATGTTGAGAAGGACTTACAAAAGATTTACAAAAAAACGTCTCCGTGCAATAATCACGAACGAGAATTCTACAATTGAGAATTTAGATATGAATTCAATGTGTACGAATAATTTTTTCCATTGCTACTTTCGTTAACTCTTTTTAATCCTTCATTGTGTGTTTGGTGATGCGTATTTTTGTAGTAATTGTCAAGTTTATATCAAAATACATCACCAGCGTAAATTTGAAGTAAATGAGAGCGTAGGATGCATAGTAAGTGAATATTTGGCAAGTGTCCAAATACTTCCCTTATATATATATATATATATATATGTATATATATATATATATGTGTGTGTGTGTGTGTGTGTGTGTGTGTGTGTATGAGTGCATGTTTGGGGGTTATAATCATGGAGATTTGAGTAGGAACTAAATGTCATTCGGCACTGATGTTAACCGAGTAGCAAATCAAACAGCCTTAGACCACGTAAATGAATGAAAAAAATGAGCGTCGCGTATAAGTGTAAAAAAATCCTTTGGAAATCTTACATTGATTGCATCAACAGATATTTGGAAATAATTGGCTGAAATGACATAAATTGAAAAGAAAAGTATTTGACATATTTAGTGCTTAAAGATATGAGGCTTTCTAGACTATGAAAACGAGGCTTCCAAGTTGATGAAAATGACAATTGGGAGGTAAAAAAAAAAAGTAGGTGTTGAATCTCAAATTTTATTTTCATTCCGTGGGCATGTTTTGATGCAATTTGACGGATGCCAGGTATCTTTTCCAGAGAAAATATTTTCAGCATTCACTGAAAATTTTACTGTTTACATGTTTAAGGCCGAAGAATAATAAAAATTGTAATTTTTGTCAACATTCTGTTGGATTGCTTCATATCCACAATACAAACATATATATATATATATATATATAGCTCTATGAAATGTCCGGATACTTTTTTGTTCCTATATTTATGCAATTTCTTCGTTTCAGTTCCCTTGTTGAAACAAGTAAATACGATCTCTTTTTGATCAGCCAAGCGTGGATCCAGAGGTTTTTTTGAGACCGAGCCTCAACTCCGTTCAGGCAAAGCACAATTATTTGAAAAAAAATATGTAGATAAGGAAATTTATTTTTTCAAAACCCAATTAATCCGAAGTAATCACACACACACACACACACACACACACACATATATATATATATATTGGTTATAATTTGACCCTATGGAAGTGATAAAATTGAGAAAAACTGTGTATCATTGGAAAAATATCTAATATCATCAATGATTGCCTTGATGCATTTCGCTGGAACTTGCGTCAACATTTTCAAAAGCACTTAGCGATACAGAAAACCGTAGTAAAAACTGGTAACTGTCTACATGTTTAGTTTTAGTAGCAAACAGGAAGAATGATTTTGGTAATGGTTGGTTTGGAAGAGAAGAAGGAGACTGAGTTGTTCCTGATGTGATTGAGGCAAACTCAGGGATATTCCTTTATCATAGCTGGTATGTTTTGGCTTTAGAGATAAGTATAGATGGATATGAGAGATGGAGTATTTTCTTGATTGTGAATGTGTCTACCTTCATCCTGTGTGTATGTGCGTGTCTGTGCAGTAAGTATTTTCTCCTTGGGGGGTTAGTGTGTATTCCTGTATTAGTTTATGCTAGGATGATTTGTTTGTATTCCTCTCTTGAAGGGACAATGTATGCATTAAGTCAATCTGTAGGGGTAACAAAAGATTTTGAGAAGTAACAGAAAACGTTTAGGATCTTGCACTTTCGATCATACTTCTCGGAATCATCAAGGTCGGGAGAAAAACTTATGGATGTTTTTTTGTTGTTAAAACTTGTCCGATGAAGACAAAGAAATAGTCTGTAAAAAAACACTGTATAATAACTGCAACATGAAGGAGATCAGAAGCGGCCAACAACGTTGTGATAAAGACAACAAAGACGAGGAAACCCATCTGAATGAATCGATGTATAACAGTAGAAATGTTCCATCTCAGAAATTCAGAGAGAGAGAGAGAGAGAAAAAAACTACATGAGAGAGACAGAGAGACAGAGAGAGAGAGAAACTACACGAGAGAGAGAGAGAGAGAGAGAAACTACACGAGAGAGAGAGAGAGAGAGAGAGAGAGAGAGAGAGAGGGGGGATGAAAGAACGACGAAAGAAAATAAAAATCTAGGTTTCATTGCATGTTTTGTTATCAACTGCGTAAATCGCCGCAAAACCTCGCTATAAGATTGGTCGAACTCTTATGTATTAAACCCGAACGCATTCATTCGATAAAGATCAGGCGATATGATTCAATGTAGTAAAACACTGAGCAGTTTTCTACGGTAGAGTAATAGTTGAAACGTCTGCCTCAAGTGTGGCAGGTTCTGAGTTCGAATCCTGATATGAGCTGAGTGTGTGGGAAACTTCTTTTGCCAGTGCACTCAACAGCAAATTGGAACTCCGTCACCGGTCGCTCGTATTCCAATGGAAGTTGGGTCCAAAAAGACAGCCGCCCTGCCTTTAGAAACTCAACCAATTTGTATCGCTTTAGATAATACTAAAAATTCGATTTTGTTTATCTGCATATGAGTTGCTGAATCTGCATTGTAGCTAGAGCGCTGAACTAAGGTACCCTTGAAAAGCAAAAGAAAAATTCGGGTGATAGTGTAACTGATAAGAGTGTTGGGAAGGGCCGGCTTACTTGCCTAGAAAATCAACATTCAAACACTGACCTCTTTGACTAATGGTAAGTACTCAACTGGTTTAGCGAGAAAAGAGGTCCAATCAAATATATAATTGTTAGTTACCATTCTTGAGTGCGGATTTGGCGGAATGGGGGGCATTCCTTTACATGGATGGGAGAATGGCCTACCTAGAAAATCAGCATTTGAAATCCTTGTTTTTTTTCCTAGTTGGCTTCATTGACTTGTATCACCTGGAAGAAGGATCAGTATCGACATTGGTGTCCATGAGTTTTTTGGTGTATTTCCTCCACTAATCAACACAAAAATAAAGACGAACACACAAAGGAAATTAAAAAAAAAAAAACGGTCAAAATTTAATAACAAGTGTAAATAGACACATGAAGGAATAAATGAATAAATAAGAAAAACTTCCTGAATAAACGTACAATGAAACCTTAAGAGCCACCCAGTTTGCGTATTCAAAGCTGCAGTCTGGATGAAAAAAATCCCTCCGCAGCCAGTCTGTCTGTTTGTCAACCTATGAATGTATGTATGTATCTCGGTCTGTTCATATTCATCTATCTATCTCTCTCTCTCACTGTTCATATCTATCTATCTATCTATCTATCTATCAATCTATCTATTTATCTCGGTCTGATCATTTCTTTCTTTCTTTCTATCTATCTATCTATCTCCATTTTTATCAATCTATCTATCCATCTATCTCGGTGTGTTCATATCTATCTATATTTCTATCTATCCATCTCACTTTATGCATATCTATCTATCTATCTATCTATCTATCTATCTATCTCAGTCTGTTCATTATCTATCTATCTATCTGTTTACATCTCTCTCTATATATATCCATATCTATCTATTCATCTATGTTCATATCTATCTCAGTCTATCCATACCTATCTATCTATCTATCTATCTATCTATCTATCTATCTATCTATCTATCAATCAGTTAATTCCTGTATACCAATCTCAGTCTAATCTATCTGTCTATCCATCTCGGTCTGTTCATATTTATTTATCTATCTTTCAATCTCACTATTCATATCTATCTATCTATCTCACTTTATGCATATCTATCTATCTCAAACTGTTCCTTCTTGCCTATCAATCTCGGTCTGCTCTATCTATCCATCTATCTATCTATCTATCTCGGTCTATTCATATTTATCTATCTATCTTATACCCTCTTAAGCGCATAGGATTTAAGTATGTGCGGTACAAAGTCGTCAGCTTTGATAACGGTTCGAGTCGCCTTTTTTCAGCCTCTTAATTATGTAACATTTTGGGCTGACTACAAAGTGTCGCACTCACCAAGGAACTGGCGCGAATCCACTTCAAGGAGAGAAAAGCCAACTTTAGTAACAGACCTTCAATACTTCACGTCCTGGATCCCGCATCCACCGCCGTACCCACGCTTTATTTCACTCCTGATCCTCCCCCTTTTCTTTCTCCCGTCTCTTGCTCTCTCCTTCCTGACGCACTCTGTCATTATTACAGAGATGGAGAGTGTCTGGTTTCAGGTTCGAGACGTCTATTTAAAGTTGCAACAACAGCAACAACGACAAAATTTAAAAATGTATATATGAAAGAAAAGAAAAAAAAGAAAAAAAAGGATAGCGCACCCGAGTGGTCTGCATTTTTGTTTCTCTATTAACCAACTCTCGAACTTTGTGTATGAATACATGTATTCACAATAGTCGTCGATTTAATAGACTTTATTTGTTGCATTTATCATTTACGTATCAATTTCTATGTTTACCACCTCCCTGCCTCTCTCTCTCTCACTTCATATATATATATATATATATATATATATATATATATATATATGTACAATACAAATCAGGGATGCAATATAATATGACAAGATACAGTATCCGATGTATAATGGGTTTATTACATAAACTGCTCGATTCATTCAACTCTAATCATTATGTTGATATAGATTATAGCTTATACATACTTGTGTTTGGAAGAAAAAAATGATTCTCCTGACAATGAACGTCATTTGAACTGAAGAAACAGTAACAAAATGCAGACACAAAAGGAATGTTTATTTTCAATAAAGTATGTAGACATTAATGCGTGGGACGATGACAAAAAAAAAATAAACAACACTGTATTCTGACCGAAGTAATTTTTTACTTACACGAAAATTACATCTTATATTCCGTATAATATATATGTAACCTTGAAGTTGAAAACTTGGCACTTGATAGTATTGCAAACCACCTGTACTTTTCAGATTCCTAATAACCGTAACACATTAATCGGAACGCTGCTGAAAAAACAAACAAACATGCAAAACACGGTATAAATGGGATCTCGTATTGAATGTTATCAAAACTCATTTGATAATCCCAGAAAAGCATGAAACAGATTTGTAGGATTCAATAAGTAAATACAAATATATATATATATAGAGAGAAAGAGAATTTGCACTTTTGGCTGGAAAAGAATTTTAGTTTTAGAGATTTCGTCATTTTTTAATAAAAACAACCCTCCTAATCATCCTGCGTCTGTTACTTCCCAATCCTTGTTCATGTAAAACGTTCTGATATTTTATGTTAAACACAGAATATAAAATTTCAGTATTTTCCTTTAAATTTTAGTTCTAATGATTTTCTATAGATATTATCATCGATATATACATAAATACTGATGAGCCCAAACCTGATGGCCACCAACCTAATGAAGTGGTTGTCCTCCAGCCCCTATCCGATCAGAAATGGGCTTTATATGACCTCTAGATGTTTCGTCTGGTACAGGGAACATAATAAGCTGAATAATCTACAACTTATGAAGCTGAAGTTCTGTAGAGCAATCTTGTTTCTCTCATACATTCTTTAATTCTGCAATGGGATTGAGATCTGGGGACTTTGGTAACCAGGGCCTCACAGAGAAGTCTTCTTCTTGGAACCTTTTCTGAACAACTCTTGTGTGTTGGTAGCAATGCATTGTTGCCAACTGTAAACAAATTTTCAAAGCTAAATCTAAAAAGCATTGAAAGAGCCAAAGCGCCCTAAAAACACACTGTTTCATGGTCATTCTAATTTGACTAACAATGGCTAGATTCGTCCAAAAATGCTTGTCAAAATTTGGCTGTAAATGGCAGAAAAAGAGCGCTTAGAATACAATTAGTGTTAAATATTTGCGCTACCAAAACAAGAAAGGCGTTAATTTTAGTGCAAAAAGCGCTAAATTGGCAACACTGGTTTGCTGTGTGCGTTGTCCAGCTCAAAGATGCCATTGATATCGAAGAAGACTACCGCCATGAAAAGTTGTACCTGGTTTTCAATAATTGCTGTTGGTGGTGCGCAGCAAAGCACCTTTCAACAGTGCGATAGGACCCAGCAAAATGTTGCCGAAACGATCTCACTGCCTTCACTGGATTGTTGTTTACCCACAGTGCAACGAGTTGCTATTGCTTCTGCTGGATTATGCTAAAGGCGTCTTCCTCCTTCAACTGTGGTTGGGTACAACTAATGAGAATGCTGAACAGATAAACCACAAAATATTCAGAGAGAGGATAACTGCTAACTGTTAACTTTTATTAAATAAATCAAGCTTCAGTTAGGATTTTTGCTTTCGCTCTGAAACCCTTTGAACACGGACCTAAAGAACTGAAAATTAAAAATGTTTCAGCTTAGATATAGAGCATCCCCCCAAAGTATGCCAATATCATATGATATAATTCGTTTGTTTTATGATGGACAATATATATATATATATATATATATATATATATATATATATATATATATATATATATATATATATATATATATATATATATATATATGTGTGTGTGTGTGCACGCGTGTGTGTGTGTTTATATATGAGAACAATAATAAATATACAAGGTTGTATATGTATCACTGTAATAAGTAGATCTTTGTTCAAAGACAGGTTTCGATACCATCGGGAAAGTGGTTATAAAATGAGTAAATATTTTTTCAGTGGTTCATTACATTCTATTTCACTTAGAGATGTTCATCCGAAAATCTTCTTGAGATAAAACAGAATGTCCAATTTGGATTCAACAATTGGAAAAATCTTCAATCATCTTTTTTATATATATATATATATATATATATAGAACGGTTAATGTTATGAAACAGTTATGGCTATCTGGATCGGTTCGTCTCAAATCTACATATTCCATTCAAAATGAATAAAAGGTCTAAAAATGGCCAATATTTAAAACACCCTGTCCCGTAGTGATTACAACGGCTTCTACTGGAGTTTTCTCAATTGTGCCTTTTTGTCAAAATACTTTGGGTTGATACACTCCCCTACCTCAAGAGCAAAACAGCACGTAATCTGGCGAGACCCGTACAAATATCAATTACCTTGATAGCCTGTCTTCCATGAATGTCATCTAAATCATTTAGCCACGGAAGCTTCGATGTTTTAACATGGTTCAATTTGGAATCATTCTACGACCCTTTCCTTCTGCCATTCGGCAAGCCATCTTTGTTTTACAACAGGGGAATAGTAGGGCGAAGTTTTGATTTTTAGATGTGTCCAATATCTCTATAACTCACTTTGTCTGTCCCCAGCTAACTGACGTCATTTTTTGCATTCGATTCTTGTAATATAAAAAAGGATCCACGTTTTCTATCATAACAGTGTGAACAAGATCAAGGACAGGGAACAACCTTCATTTAATTCAAGGGATTAAACACTGGTAATCGGTTCCGTCATGTTAAACATACACACACGAACACACACACACACACACACACACACACACATATATATATATATGTGTGTGTGTGTATATATATATATATATATATATATATAGAGAGAGAGAGAGAGAGAGAGAGAATTAGCATGACTCCACTGTGATTGGAAATCAAAACCAAATGATCAGTAGGCGACTCCCTTACAGACTGAGCCAAACATGTCTTACATATCTTTGAAAATGTTTGTTAGAAATACGCTATGGCTTATTTCAGTGCAATAAATAAGCATGTTTATACGAGAAAATGAAAATGATAAAAAAAGGTTGTATTTACGATAAAACAGTTGAAATAGTCATCTTTAGTCGGAATTGAGGTACTGTTTGGCTCATCTATCTATCTGTGTACACCTCATTGCAGTTAAATGCACCCCATCATTATTAAGTAGGGAGATTGATGCCCAGGTTAGACTCATATCCGTTGATTTGTACCCAAACTAAGCTGTGCTTGGTAAATAGAAAAAATTATCTAACTGTGAGGTGTGTGTGTGTGTGTATGGTTACCCTTTTGGAGGAGTATCTTGTATTTATGTGTGGATGAATGTGTCTTTTGCATTTATGTACATTTGTGTGTGTTTATGGACGTCCGCCTGTATCTGTGGATGTCTATACGTATTGTAGAGCGATGTTTACGTGTTTGGTTTTGTACATATCTCTCTGTTTTTTTCTTGTATGAGTGCATGTATATGATTCTTTTATGTGTGCGTGTGCAAGTGTGTGCTTCTGTGTGACCTTATGCCTGTATGTATGTGTGCAATTTTAAGCGACTATTTTTATATTTGTGTGCACGTATGTGTGTATTTGTTTGTTTGTGTGTGTGTATGTTCTGACTATCTCAGTGTACGTGTGCATGTATGTACGTGTATGTTTTTTTCATCTATGTTTATTAGTTAGTGTGTATTCCTAACTACAAAGCGAAACAAGGTCAAATAGGGTTGTGGAGCCCGAATACTTACGTATGTGTGTCATGTCGGTAAGTTGAAAGGACCACTGCAGTGTCTGGCTTTTGGGTTAGGGAGGGGCCGAATAGGGGGCACAGGGTCAACAAACTGAGAACATCGACACAGATGCAATGAAATCAAACCAGGAAAGCAAAAGAGCCCCAGCCCCTTAAAAGACTGATATCAATAACCCTCTTACACACACACTCACATAGGTGCGCGCAAGCAAAATATCGAGAAAAAGCACAAACAAAAAATGATACACTTTTGATATTAGACTTTTCAAATCATCAAAATGAATTCGAGTTGACCACTGTCAAGGTTGACTAGGAGAGTAGCAGCATTTTACCATCCCAGCTGACTGTAAATCCTTTATGATTTGCCCAAGTGCAAACTCACCCACTCTCTTATACCACGAACATTGTGACATGACAGTGACGAGAGATTTTGCATTCAGAGTGGGTTGCTCGAGTATTCAATCAACTACACTGTCCTTGCACAGACATCAGGATGTGCCAGCGACAGGGAATTTCGTTATCAAACATCAAACTCGTTTGCTTAAATGCTTCAATGTTCGATCGCACACTATTCGTGGCATGACAGTGACAAGGCATTTATCATGAAAGTGTCCACTTTTAACTCTCCTCTTTAATGAAGCATTTTTCTCCGCTAAATAATAGTTTTTCACACAACATGTTTTATGAACAGATCTCACGTGACAGAGGAAAAAGCTTTTCATTTTTTAAATCCAGCACTCAAAAGAAGCCCCAAAGATAATGAATCTGGGTGCAGCCTGAAAGATTTAAAAAAAAAATGTAACTCGACCGCAGGTCGAATAAGAGAGAAAGTTTTCTCGTCCGAAAATAATATGTCCCGACCGAAATACATCTACAAAAAAGAATGACTCATGATTAAAATAAGAGAATCATACAAAGCTTAATGAACTATGATGACTTTGCTTTCATTGTTTTACCTTTCCTGTTCCTCTACATAGAGGCCCGGTGAACAAACTTTGCAAAGGTAACAAAGGGTGATACATTTATGTTGTTGGCCTTGGATTTCGTACGACATGGGATGGGGGGAGGTCATCTCAGTCTGCACCTGATAAGGATTCAGTTTAATATTTTAAAATTAAAAAAACAAATCTAACAGAAGATCTTTTTTTTCAATGCTCGAGAAAGCAGAGGGACTTACAGAAGAAATTTACATGCCTGAGTTTGTTGACGACGGAATCGAGTGGTTGTCCATATTTTTAGTGCAAAATTATGCAAAAATAATCTTGTTTACAAGTACAAAACATGTTTCTTGAAGAAATGGTTTCTGATGGAGAGTTTAGTTTTCATTTTTCTAATTCAGCGACCATAAATACATAGAAATCATCTGGAATGATCGAAAGACTTTTTAATGTCTTTGATTGTGCAGACAGTTTTGGTTGAAAATTTATACCGATATTTTAATTATATGGAATAAAATATGAGTAGAAATCGTCAACTAAAATTGTCATCATAGATTTCTTCAGTTTAAAATTGGTCCCGCTGTATTTATCTATCTATGTATGTACGTATTTATAAAGCCTACAGGTCGCACTAATGGAGCTAGCTTGCTGAAAATTTAAGCATTTACACTTTAATATGTTAAAAAAAAATTATAAATGTTTTGCTTCTGGGAAATAACCCCTAACCCCCTCTAAATAGGTTTCTAGTTAGGTGGGGGCGTCAACTGACAATTCAAGTTCATTGAAATTTATCTGTCAGTTTATGACCTATCATTTCTTTTGAAAATCCTGGCCTTTTTAGTGATCACCACTCAATCAAAAGGCGAGAGGGATAATTTATTTATTGATCATCCTTTTTTCCAAATCTTTACCACCCCCAACACAGAATGCTGCCAAAAGAAGTTATTCATGTGACGGTTTCTATCGAGTGAATAACAAGACCTGTATTACCTTCACTTCATAAGATTCATGAAAAAATCTCTTTCCTTTCTTCATACTCTTATCAGCATGGAAAACGGCCACAGTCCTGCTGTCTTGTAGGCAACTGACTATTCCTGTATGGTTGAAATTGAAGAGCAGAAAATTTCAGTAAATGTTGACTTATGGTATGGGGAAGTCTTGAAACAGTACCCGGTACGAATCATTTGTATTAGGTTAGTTGTGAAAATAATTCCAATATTGATACATTGAACTTGATTAGAATTTGATGCTTATTTTTTAATAAACTCTTATTCAACTTTGTTCATGGCGTATACGATTTATTTTCTCTTTCTTTTTCGCTTTTTATTCTGGTTTATTTAAGGCTGTCAAATCAAAGATGGTAAAAAGCAGAAAACAACAGCTCGAAACTCGAAAAATTCCAGGGCCCAAGAATTCCAAGCTTCTGGAATAAATGGATTTTTTCTAGGTGGCAAAATGTGCAGATACCGAATGTTCTCATTTTGACTCATAACCTCTAGTCTTAGCTGAGATGTCCTGCTTTAAATTTGATGGTGAAAAAATGGAATAATTTTTGTACCAACCAAATTTATCCAGCTAATATTAAGCCAAATAAATCTTTGTCTCTATATCCATGATGTACATTATAGGATATCAGAGTTCCCACGATTCAACAGAAATAGCACATATTTCTGGTGAGGCTAGAGAATGAAAGTGTCAACCCAGTATCTAAGCCAGACGGTTGGCTGCAATAGTACTATTCTACAGACTATTTGCCCAAAAGAACTCCATGTATATGTTGGCTATCACTGGTGATAATGACGATCCCATAGCCATGTCTTCAGAACTCTATATTGTTCACATTAAGTTGCATGTTCTTTTCCAAGATTTGCAACTGCTTCCTTACGGTTCTTGATGTTAGATTCTTCTTTATTTTGCAATAGCAACCACCACCTTTAGGTTCCGAAGTGTCCAGTTTTTCCTATTGCAACCAATGCACTTCTATTGTGAGCAGTCAGTCTACTTATACCTCTATCAATGAACGATTTTGACAACCATTCTTTTCCGTGCCATGATGTTTGGTTTTTGAACTCTGACTTTATATAATATTTGTCTCTCTTTCCATCTTGGGTCGCCTGCTTATAGTTCAGGTATCTTCATGGAAAAACAAAAAACAAACTCAAGTCAAAGTATGAGATTTGTGTGATTGTTGTTGTCAAATAAAAGCCTTTGTTTAGCACTAGATCCTCAGAAGTACTTGCATTTTCTTGTTTTACTGGTTGCTTAAATAGGGTAATGATGATCAATGTTCTATCCTTGTTTTTGGTTAAATCTCAGGGGTGTCCATATCTTTTTTTGCCTTGACGCATCCGAATTCATTTCAATTGATATCGATTCTAGGAAAGATTTTAAGCGGTTGTCTCATCCATCAATTATAATGAACTCAAGGTCTACCCTGAACAAATAGATCCCTTTGCCTTTTGATATTTTCGATTTCTTCAAAAACACTTCCTGAGAAAAAAAAGATTTATTATTATTTACCATTCGACTGGAAATAGATTTCTCTATAAGATGATGTAAAAATAAAAACCAAACGTCAAAACTTGGCCGAATTAGGCGTGGCTTTCCCTCAGTAAAAAAAACAAATTTAATCATATTTTGACATTTTCATCTTATAGAAAAACTAATTTCCTTCCAAATCTTATATATAAACAGAGCATTTAAGGGAGATATTTTATACTTAATGCTGTTTATATATAATGTATAAAGAACTTTCCTCCCTAATTTATGAACTACTTTTGTTGGAACTAACGCCATTTTGTAGTTAAACCTGTTGACAAAACACTTCAAAAAGTAGTTTTACGAATTTTGTGTGTGTGTGTGTGTGGGGGGGTAGATTTCAAAATTCTTATGTTTATTTTATTTTTCCAAGAAATTCCCTCTACCGCTGTATTTTTTTTGCTTTTTCAAAAAACTCCATTAAAAATAACATACGCAAATATGTAAATAACATATTCGAATTTCAGATATCTATCTTTTACCAAAGTTTCAAATATGCTTACTGAAAAATACCCCCAAATCACCTCAAATATTTTACGACATGGGTAGTTATCGACTGGCTGACGCTACTTGGTTGGACTCCAATACTTCCAAGTTGTCAGGTCTCAACCTGTGTGTCCTTGTGCATGTCATTCACGTTTTGCTGACGCCTTTCAAGTCGGTATTCCACGTCTTCTCTGTCTTTCCAGACCTCTGTCGTTTGTAGGATATACCATGTTGGACATTGCGAGTGATTGATGGGCTTTACCCTGCCACGCTGATCCATGACTTCTTTGCAGCCGGGTGGGGGTGGGGGGCGCTACATGATCCTCAGCTTACGACGCCTGGTTTTCTCATACGGCTACCGATCTAAGTATTCACCAAGCTCGACATTGCTCGTCATTGGTGATCTTACGAGACCTGATGTGCTCAACGCTACTTGACTACAGAATACTGGGCGGTTAGATATCTGCGAGCCAGTTTGTAGTGAACTTTATCCGATCATATCCAATCTTACATTACGTTTGGCCCATTCCGATTTTGTTTTGAGGCTGTGTTACTATTATACATTGATTTATTTTGACGTCGATTTTTCCTAAAAATTAGCCATATTTCTTGACAGCCACTCTCCCATCACCAATAAATTTTTTTAATCAATATCAGACCCAGAATATCCATTATGACCGCCGTGAAATATTCCGGCCAGACTTTTCACTGACGTAATTCCTTTGAACAGAAAATATTTATTAGTACGAAAAATTAGTAAGGTATTGTTACTATTGTACATTGGTTCATTTGATTTAGGTTAGTACACTTTCAATAAGAACAAACTACTTTTAAGCTCCAAAAGAATAGTGATCAAGATGGAAACAAATAAAATATAAAACTCGCCATCATAACCAATAATTGTACAACCGTAGCGTCAAAAGTTGAAGTTATGTAAAAAAATTTATTGAAGAATATATATGGTCAGAATAAATTCCATTTATGATACCACTGGCGTTTTCGATTGGACAATATCTGAAGTTGAGTAAAATAAGGTCACAAATTTCTTCTTCCAATTTTCTTTAGAAGGGATCTAATGGGGTACTGATGCCAATTTTCAAGTCTGTTGGTAAAACGGTATGGCCAGGAGCGCTGGACACCTGACACATAAACGCACACACACATCATACCGTACCTCAATATCCAAAACATTGTGAAAGATCGTAATATGTGGGGAAGCTTCTCTCACAGAGTTACGCAGTCTGTAATGTAGTGGAGGAAGTCAGTGAGATATCATTCCGACTAATTCCCTCATTTCTTCTATTGTTTTCATTGCAACATTCACACTGATGTATTTTTCATCGTTCCTTACTTCTCTAATGTATAATATGGATAAAATCTACGTCAGATATCCAGATATTCGTGTCCGAGATATTTACTTGTGTCCACATATCACAATGAGACTTTTTTCGGTCCTTTAGTCAGTTCCGATTACATTGAACAACAGAAATAGATAGGACTGAGGAAATCATTGAAAGGTGTGACGTCATTAAAAGAACATCTTTTGCAATTAATTTTTTGAAATCTTCCCAGTTGTTATGAAGTCATAATAGAATGTCCAAGGTCCGCATTTTTGTATTCTATAAGAAGCAATAATGGTCACCAAAACGGCTAAAATGGCCATTTATGATTTTTATTGAAAATCAGAAAGACTACTTGCTCTTCTTCTTCTTCTTCTTCTTCTTCTTCTTCTTCTTCTTCTTCTTCTTCTTCTTCTTCTTCTTCTTCTTCTTTAACCACCACCAGGAATGACGGGTACACCTTTGAACTTACGGTTCTTGTTTCTCTGATCGTCTTCATCCTGACGTCAAAGACCAATGCTCGATGATAAAGGCCTCAATAGTAAAGGGCACCCACTTAGAACCGGACTAATATTGCTATTCATTACTTCATGGTAAGCATTCTTCATCCAACGGTATGAACGATGGGGCTGTAATAGATATGATTTCTGGCAGGGCCTCCTGTTTTCATATGTTATAACCCTTTTCGCACACCATCTCAAAGTCAGAACCATGCAACGCACACGAAAGAGAATCATACTCAACATCAGATGGAAAGATCACAAAACATCACAGCGCATTGGAGAAAAAAACAAGTCAGAATTATCATAGAATCCATTAGAAAACTCAAATGGCAACGGACTGGCTATGTTGCAAGAATGTCAGACAATCGCTTGGCATCACAGCTAATAACGTGGATCTCCTGAGATCATAAGCAGAATTGAGTCTGACAGAAAATAAGGTGGCGTGACGAACTAGACAAAACGAGAAAGTAGCGGCTCCGCGACGCCAATAAAAAATATGTCGAATCCTGGGGAAGGTTTATGTCCAACACACAAAGGATGATGATGATGATGATGATGATGATGATGATGATGATGAAATGATAATTCTGACACTCAGTTTTCAAAAAATATCGGGCCCCGTTGATCCCCGTGCACCCCGCTGGGATTCACCAGCTGTACCCCCTCTTATAGGCCCTGAATTCTTGTCACCGATTTGTAGGAAATAGTTTTCAAAATAGACCTGCAAGGGCGTGTCCAGTACGCTGCGAATTGGATGTCACAGTCGACAAGATGCCCTGAGTGCAGAGAACTTATATGAGAGCTAAAGATTCTTGGTGGCTGCAAAAGCCTTGATAGTCTTCAGTTCTCTCGATAACAGCTGTATGTATACATATATGTACATATGTATGTATATATGTATGTATATTGTACATGCTTATACGTGTCTATGCATGTGTATGTTTGTGCGAATGTATATATGTGTGCATGTATGTATGTATATTATGTAGGTATATATATATATGTGTGTGTGTGTATATATATATATTTATGTAAGTGTACGCGTTTGTGTGTATACGGTTGTATTCGTGTATGTTCGTTTTATGAGTGTTAGAGTTTTTCGGTGGATGCAAATGTCTTGGTCGTTTTTAGTTTTCTTGGTGACAGCTGTTGGCAGTGGTTTATACACACGTACATACATAAACACACACACTTACATGTATACATGCACATATATACACATATTATGTACTCATAGAAATATACATACATACACACATATACACGTACACACATACATACGCCATTAAGCTTGCATTCATACACAATATGCACACATACACACACACTTGCATACAGCTGTCATCAAGAGAAGTAAATACATACATATATATACATACAGAGAGCATGCACTTACATATATGCATATATATATGTACACACATATATACAGAATGATATGGATATACATACATGCACACCTATTTACATATCACTTGAATATACATACATATGTGCATACATACATTTGCATACAGACATACGTGCATATATATATATATATATATATATATATATATATATATACATACATATAAGCATGCACACATACATATGCATTTGCTTGCACACATACTTATAAGTGCATACGTGCATTCATACATATATATATATATATATATACATACACACAGAAACATGTATACACATGTACACATATACATATATAAACATATACATTCATACGTACACAAATAGATACACACACCTCCAGTTGCACACATATGCATTTACATATATCAGTGGTGGCTTGCAAACCACATACGGTTCTTTGATATCTAATGTGCGACCCATGGAAATATCTTAAATGCGCTCCTTTCTCGTTAAAATTAATATAAGAGTTTAATTGACAGAAAAATCAAGCCTTATCATTATCTACCAAGTACGAATTGTGACCCCAATGGATTGAAATGTAAGTTTAATATTGATAGTTAGAAAAATATTTAACTGCGTATATTGGTTCCAAATATTTGACGACGTATGTTGGTTCCTATTACATGAATTAACTTCGAAACAATCATCAGTCACGATTTTGAAACCATTTCTATACATGTTATGCTGAATCAGCATAATTGTTTAGATGTCGATATTTTCATCTTATACAAAAAATGAATGGATACGTCGTTTTAATTTGTTCATTTCAAAAGTTCATTCAATCGAATCAAGGATACGGAGCAAGTATTTTTTTTTTTACAATCAAAAGTTAGTGAAATCAAACCTTTTCAGAACGAAAGAGTGAATACGTAATTTTAATAAGATCAAAGTTTATTTAATCAAAACAAAGATATAGAATCAATTATTTTCTATGATCAAAAGTTTATGTAATCAAAGTGAAATCAAACGGAAAATAAGTAAATTTCGCCAATCAGACAATTTCTCCAGTTTGGCTTGACATACATATGTACTTAAGGATTACTGTAACTAATGCAATGTAACAGTTGGAAAAAAAACTACGTACACAAATTAGTATTATTGCGTACATGTATTCATTGATACTTATACAGAGATTTTTTTACAAAATGTGTCTGTAGCCATTAGAACGTTTGTAAATTTTGTTTGTCTTACGGCTCTGGAGTTTATCGAATGAGGGTCTTAAATTAAGCAAGTTTGGCCACCCCTGACATTTACAAACAAAAATGGTTGTCAGTCGCCGTTTTTTTCTCGTTTAAAAAGGGATTTATATTAAAATTTTATTCTTTCTAATAGTTACTTGTTGACTTTGGCCTGATCGTCAGGCAAAACCTATCCATATACGTACCGTTTATACTCGTGTAATCTTCGACGTTTTGAGACTGGTCGGTTCCTCAATAGGGACTCCCGTTGCTTTCACTCTCACCCATGAAACTAAAGCCTACGTCTCAGGATCTGGGCTTTTGGTACCTCATCGTCTAGAAATGATCAGCCCATTACTAGTTTGTTGACTTCGGTTCTCACTATTTGCCCCACCTTTCTGGTATCGTGGCAGATGATATTAGGTTGGATAGATACCAACATAGGGCACCTCATCGTGAAGCAAGTGTTAACAAGCTAGTCTTGCTAACTGCTACTACTGTATTGAGTTCAATCCTTATTAAATACCCATTATTCTTACCTCGTGCCAGACTCACTATCACTTGATGTATACCAAGTGCTCAACATTCGTGACCCTGTGCCAGATGAAACTGAACTAAGTAAATAACCACAGATGATGATGATGATGATGATGATGATGATAACAATAATAATAATAATAATAATAATAATAATAATAATAATAATAATCCTTTCAACGTTCATCGTTGGGCTTTGACCTTTCCTCAATTTCACCAGATCTTTCCACGTCGTGATTCGTGATATTCATTGGTTGTCAGACATTCTTGCAACATGACCAGCCCATCGCCATTTGAGTTTCCTACTTGATTTTATGATATCTCTGACATCTGATTTTCTCCAATATACTGTGCTGTCATGTGATCTCTCTGAGATGTTGAAAATGGTTCTCTCCAGTGCATGTTGCATAATTTCCACTTCAAAAGCCAATCTTGTTAGTTTCCATGTTTTCGCTCGATAGGTGATAATTGGGGACACACAACGATTATACACTCTTATTTTCAGAACTAATGAGAATTCAAAAAAAAATTCTTGAATGTTGAGCATGCTCCATCAAAAGCTCCATCAGTCTAGGATGATTTTTCGTTCGATAAAAATTTACTTCATTTAGAGCAGAGGATATTCTATGCATAAGACTATGAGAATAAAATGACAATACTGGAAGGCTTGCTGAAACGAATGATTCTTTATTTAGTATTTTGCTCCTTACAGGGCTTTGTCAAGACTAAGGTGTTACAAGAAATAAGTAGATTGTGAGTTGTAGTAATGTTGGGGTACTGGACAATTGAGTGAATGGCTGGGTATATCATATGTGTTTTCAGGCGTTTGATGACATGCAAGTCGTGACAGGAGATACCAGCCTATAAGAATTTGTGAAGTTATATAGCTGATATCAAATTTGTGAAGGTTAAATTATAAATTTGAGTAACAGAAGATTTAGATTAGTTTATCTCATTTAGAAGCCTGATGTTAAAAAACGCTATAGGTCTCAAATGATCTGCATTGGAATGTATTTTATATAACTTGTGTGTATTCTGATGTTTATGATATAATCGTTTTAAGATAACTTTTGATAACATTTATTTCTTAAGTAGTTTTTCTGTTCATCTTATTTACGTTGCTTTTCATTGAAGCGTCTTTGTCAGGCACAAAGCCACAACTGCTGGACATTTACAGGAACGAACTCAGCACGGTGGAAATAATCTTTAAAACATTAGTGACTCTGTGCCCCACCAACTTTGCCTTTTTACTGATCGATTTTCTTCCAGCTACACACTTTGTATAAAATTTGGTGAATTCTTTCGGGATTGAACTAAAGAAAAGCACAATAATGTGACAACAATTGTTCTTAATATCAGTAACTTTTTTTGTATTGTCTGTTTATTAACCATATCTGGGGTTACAATAAAGACTTCAGCAGGAAAATGAATGGTGAGTTTCTCTTATTTGATTTACATTTCTACAGTGAATTTATTTCTTTTGTGATACTTCTCAAAGCACTCTTTGGAACACAAACTGATTCTGCATTCTTTACACCATGACCCAATTCTTGAGCCTTCGTATCCATCTTGTTTTGATTTGGCACAATATGCACATTTCATCCTCTCACCCTCAGAGATTTCACTGATGAAATGCCAGGCAGATTTTTCTTGCAAATGGATCACCAACTCTTGGCCTTCTCACCTTTTTGTGAGGTTCTTCATAATTACCACTAAGTCCTATAACTGATATCATGAATTTCAAATGAGTCAAAGGAGTTCCCCATAGGGTAAGATTCTTCTAGTTTAGGATATAATCATTCGTTGGGGCTCTTTTGAAGTGAAACATAACTTTTCTACTTCTAAGCTCACAAGGAAACTGATCTGTCATCTGATCTGATTTATCCACACCACCTTTACCGGCATTGTAAAAAATGACAAAATTGGGAACATTCTTCCTTACTTTCTTGTAATTTTCTATAACTGGGGTTTGCCATTTCGAAAACCAATCGGCGAATTCGGGAATATCCGACTAACCTCGGACACTACAGCCTCGTTCTGGCTTTACATGTATTGCATAAGACAGACAGTGTAAAAAAGGACAATGTAGTGCTGAAGGAAATGTCAATAATGTCGCTCTACCGGTAAGCCCATGGTGACAGAGATGCCGTAGACCGAAAGGAGGGCTAAGAGAATCTAAACGTGAAGCGATGATCAGTTAACCAGTCACGCTGTGCCATTCGTTCACATAGGGATTTCAATCCTCAGGACTTACCTCTATGTAACTAAGTCGGACTAAGCTCAACTGTTTGTAGCCAATTTATAACATTAGTGTTGAACACGATCCTGTTGAAACTTGTCTATATCATAATCAATCCATAAAAATGCCATCTATATAAAATTAGAATGTTTAATCGTATGATTTGATTGTATAGTTGCATGCTTAGCCGGGTTCCCATTACAACTCCAAAGTTATAATGGATTGGCCTATGTGAAACTGATTGAAAGAGCTAAAAATAAATCATAGGGTTGTAAAAATGTGAGATCGTCTGACATTACTTTGAATATCCCGTCACAGAAACAAGAATTTACACACAGTAAAACAACTTGAGTTGAGTTGAAACTTCAAAAAGTCTTTAAATTAGGATACTGGAATTATTAAATGAATTACGTAATAAAATAGACACCTTATTGTCAATCTATACATAATGAACACTGTCATTTGGTATTATATGCAGAGTGAACGATACGTCACAGACATTTGGGACAAAAATTGGGAACAAAAATTTAAAAAAAAAGGGGTTGTTAGCGAATGAAGGAAATATTTAAAGTTGAGGTGAGACTTGACAAAAATTGAAATTAGAATGCAATGAACAGTTGCTATCAAAAGCTAACTGTGGTTCTCGTCTAAGCCAAAAGTTCGTGATAACTCATGCTTTTCCCTTGACCAAGTGAGATTTGAGTCAAGTTGTTCGCTAAATTTAACAAGCATCTTTAGGTAAGTCTAAAGAGAGTTTGGTTGTCCCCTGTTTTACTTTCGACCTTATTATACATCGTTCGGTGAATAAAAAGAAATTTCGTGTCGCAATCATTGTTTCGTTGTCCAGCTCTTTGCTGCATTTGGCTAAAGATCATAGTGTAGTATCTGACCTCACGTCTAAGAAACAACGTTAACTTCCCGTTTTCAGTTCGAAACGTTATTACAGTTATATGTCAATGTTTTTTTCTTGGATTTTAATTTGATTTGAAATTTTTGCTCCTATTTTAATCTATAATGTTATTTAACAGGATTCCAGTGGCGATAATGAATAAGATTCATTACAACTTTTTTGCCGATTGAAAATTTTTCAAATTGAATTATAATTCATGTGAAAAACAATTAAAATACAACCATAATGTTTAAATCGTTTACTCCAGTGATAAATCATTCTCTCTGAAAAGGGGAAATTTGGGTATTGGAAGTTATGTAGATT
>OY735204.1:1728247-1730747 GCA_963457665.1 Thysanoteuthis rhombus | reverse complement strand
GTGGTGGTAGTTTTTGACGGTGGGAAACAGGGATAAGGTTAATTATGCGCAGATTTTATAAGCATGGAAATAACTTTATTATGTTCTTTAAAACTGCCTTTTCAATCTTAAGTTTTAGTAAGTTTTTGTTTTCATTGAAAAAAAATCTTACTTGTGTGAAGGATTAATAATCCTAATTTCTAGATACTTTCAGCAAGCGAAGAAAACTGAAGAATTTAATTACGCAATAATAATCTTTTTACCTCCACCCCCAAGCAATTACAAAAATAGATATCATTAAAACAGTAGCCTAGTGCAAGGGTCAGCAACATTTTTGGGAGGCGGGTCGGATTACAAATAGTTTTTTATGTCTCGTGGGCCGTCAGATAATAAATGAAACAAGGATCATTCAAAACTAAGGAAATTAACAATGTAATGAGCAACTGTTATATGTGAGACAGCACTATATATATATATATATATATATATATATATATATATATATATATATATATATATATATATATATATATATATAATCAAGGAAAGGGGCGAATATACGAATGCATTTTGCTGACAACATTGAAAAAAGTGTTAGGTCGTAAAAATTACGAATATGACTTTGATTTGTTTGACGTACATTTATAAGTTAATCTCAAAGAAATGTTTATCATGTTTAATCAGCAATTTTCTTCGGGACAAACTATTGAATGTAGGTTAACAATTCTTCTTCAACAAAGTCATTTTCAAGTTGGTCCTAAGAAACACTTTTTTCAGTTTATAATGGAAAACAATATGAAAGGATTTATCATCTACTGTCATAATTAAGCTTGTATTTTAATTGAACAGGGAGAAAACATATTGGGAAACTGTTTTTAGCTGTAAGATATTGATTCATTTGAGGCCACTTCAAAAGGGAGGCTTTTGTTCTGTTTAACGATCTTTTTATTGTTCACCAGCAGAAAAAAATGTAAGGGAAACATATTATTTTTGTAAGCAATGTCATATGTTGAATGAAGTCGTTGGGTCGGATGAAATGAACCCGCAGGACATAGCTCGCCGACCCCTGGCTTAGTGCAAAATCCAAACCGGATACAAACAGTGGAATGGGGTCATTCAGCCTCTGTGCATCGAGGGGGTCTACCGTTTGAACATTCCAGAAATACTACTCCATTTACAACACGAACCTGTGGAAGGCCATACGTTGCAACGACTGAAACGTTGTGTAAAAGAGGATTATTGATTCAAAGAAAACGGTTGGAAAAGAATTATGTATAGAGATGATCCCTCGTCTCAAAAATTCAGACATATTAATTACGCAAGGTTTGAATTTGTTGAATTTTAATGTTAAAAAACAACAGTGAATCATCGCCAGCCATAGTGAATCAGCTCAAAACAAAATCATTCAATGGAATCGTATCAGATCTAAATCATTTGAACACACACACGCTTGGAAGCCGACTCATCTCAAATTGAAACAAGATTTATTGGCCAGAAAGTGCGCTTGATTTGACAGCAGCAGATTTAGATGTTTTAAATCATCTTACGGTTTGGTTGAAACTAGTTGGCCGGGAAGATCAAATGACCTGGCAGTCGCAAATTTAAATTTAAATTCTCTCCAAGCAAATGATCAGCATGCAGTTAGTGACTTTGTCTGTCTAGCGAGGCCAGTCTGTTTGGGTTCACCAGATCAGGGGATTAGAAACTGTACCGTGTGGGGATCGATCAAACACTGGATGATCTGAAGCAGAATTAAACACGATTCAATTCTGGCACTCAGTCGAGAAAAGTTACGTTTTTTTATGGATCATATCATTTGGGTACTAGAATCACGTATCTCCTTCTGGTCAATATCTATCTATCTTTCTATTTCAGGCTGTTTATATCTATCTAGCTATCTATCTCATCTTGTTCATATCTATCCATCTATGTCCATATCTATCTATGTATGTCAGGCTGTATCTATCTATCTCTCTATCTATCTATCTATCTATCTATCTATCTAGCTAGCTAGCTAGCTAGCTAGCTCAGCCTGTCCATATCTATCTATCCATCTATCTCAGTCTGTTTATGTCGGTCTATTACTGTCTTTGTCTGTCTGTCTGTCTGTCTATCTGTCTCTCTTTCTCTCTCTCAGTATATATATATATATATATATATATATATATATGTATATAAATATATATATATATATATATATATATATATATTTATATATATAAACTTTTGCATGAATAAGATTAAAAAATATATATGTCTATACATTATGTAATCATATAATATATGTAATTATATATATATATATATATATATATATCATATGTATTATACTTATATACACGGTATACATATTGTATATATTATATACATGCATATATGTGTTCAAAGACGCTCGCTTTTTTGTGTGTGTGCGTGTGTATGTTATGGAAGTATATGCATGTGTGTATGTGTATGTGCTGATGTGTTCCTTAATGTGTGGATGTGTGTATGAGTGTAGACAGTATATGTGCGTTTGTGCATG
>OY735204.1:1670747-1723247 GCA_963457665.1 Thysanoteuthis rhombus | reverse complement strand
GTAAGAAATTGACTGGAAAGATTTTCTCCTTGAGCATTACACTTTTTCATGATGTCACATCTTTTAATGTCATCATATCTCCTCTCCCCCTACCTTCTTATTTCTATTGTTTAACCTAAGTAGGACCGACACACCGATCAGATAGCGTCTAATATAGATGTATCGACACGAAATGATCACCAATAATCCCTTTCTGTTTTATTTTCAATGTATTTCTGTCGTAAAATTATTTACAATGCTATTTTATAGGAAAAGTATTTGCAATACATTTCTGTTGTAAAAATCTCATTTACATCAAACATATAATCGCCCTATCGTGTTAGTAACGCCGCTTGCGTTAATTCCAGAAGTGATAATATTTACAATGCAATTCCGTAGAAAAATCATATGTACTATAGTTCTATCTCGAACTCATTAGCAGTACTTTTAGGCTGATCATCCAATTTGGAAGATCATATCTGACCAGACAAACGCAGATTGCTCTTTGTAGTCTGGATCAAAGGGATGAGTGTCGGCCCTGTAACCAAGTACTCTCATGATCCTGTGACAATAGTTGTGTGGACGAAAGAGAATTTCTCGAAGAAACCCCTGCCCTGCACGTTTGCATGTGAGATTTCTTGTGGGGGTTCAGCTAAATGAGAGCAGTGCCATTATATTAAATATATATATATGATAACTGCGTTCTCTCCGTAATTTTTACATGAATTCCCGACCCCGGACAAACCTTTTTTTTCATAAAAATCTCCAACGTATCTAGTAAAATCATTTGCAAAACATTCCTTTAGTAAAATGATTCTTTCCTGAATATATATATATATATATATATATATATATATATATATATATATATAAAGAACGAAACCTTTAGATCAGGAATAAGGTAATTTGTAAACGCTAATATCTTATCAATGCGTAGTATATTTTACATTTCGAATCTTTTTCTGTTACCTGGGAATGGAAAGTACACAATTTCAGCCATAATATGTTAAATCTAGCCACTTTTAGCAATTGAAAATAGCCGAATAATAATGTTCGTTCCAGAAAATGCGTCAATCCAATGATTGCCCTTAGCATGTAAGTTTTGTAGTAGGACTAAGATTGACATTCGCCTACGCTAGGTTATAACATTTCTTTCGGTGAAGGTGCAAAATGTATCCTTTTACTCTCTAGAGTGATATTTTTCAGATGTTTTCTTACGGGAGATAGATAAGTTTTATTTAACTATCATTTTGAATTTACATTATATTCACAATGCAAATGCATCTTGGAAATTTCTTCCTGATTTTCGATACATTTTTTTCACTTAAACGAGCCAGCCTGCTGCAGGGTCGAAATCCACTCCAACTTCTTGTCCGAATAAAGTTGATTCATGCAAACTTTCTATGGAACGGATGATTGAATAACAAAATTTGCAAAAATAAATTTAAGCTTAAAAATTGGAAAATTTTATGTTTAATCATCAAAGTCTAGTTTAAAAGGTAATTTCCACTTATTCTTAACGCTGCGAATGCCATTCACAGCTTGCCTTGATTATATAACGTAATAAATACTTGATAATAGCTTTAACAATTTTGTTCAATATATATATATATATATATATATATATATATATATATTTATTTATTTATATATAGTTCACAGTGTTTTTAGTAGTTTGTAAGACTATAAAAAAGAAACAGCATTTTTATCTGTTGTTGGTGATATTCATCAAAACAAAGTGAGCTATTTATCAATCGTTACAAGATATCTTAATTGAATATAAAAGGAAAAACTCTTCCTTTTCCTCTTGAATTTCATTGACATATACATATATATATATATATATATATATATATATATATATATATATATATATATATATATATATATATGTGTGTGTGTGCATGTGTGTGTTTATATGTGTGTGTGTACTTGCAGGCTTTTGGAATTGCTATGTCTATGTAATCCCTAGAATGAATGAATATTTTGGCCTATCCGTCTAATATATCCTAACTTCAATATTTTTCTTTAGAAAATAACTCACAATGCATTCATATATAAGATAATTTGCACTGTATTTCTATAGTAACATCATTTACAATGTATTTCTATATTAGATTAATTTGTAGAACATTTCTTTAGTAAAATCGTTTCCGATGAATTTGTATGTATGCTTTTAGTATATGCTGAGAAATCCTCTGTTGCTACAGTAAAATACTTTCCAATACATTTCTAAAATCAGTGAATCCATTTTATTTCTATAAATGCTTCTGGCATTTTCTGTCTCCCTATGTACGTAAGTCCTTGTAGAATGAACGAAGGTATCAAGATATTGGTTAGATAGATCCTACCTTTAACATTTTGCTGGAGAAAAATCATTTTAATGCATCCCTGTGGTGAAATGTTTTTCAATGAATTTCTCTACATTGTCCCCTTATTTACTTTGTCCCAATAAATGGAATTCTTAGAGTGAATCATCAGGCCCAACCACTATGCATCTCAGTAATACATGCAAATGCATGGAATACGTGACCATACCGAGGTATGTGAGGATACTGAGGAAGGTGCTGGAGATTTTAGAAGACTAGCTATTACTTTGTCTGAAGTGATGACCATCAGGCAACGGGGTGAATATGCGGGTGGTAACTAACATAACAATAACCCTAATTATGATTTGGGAAAATATTCAAGTTCAATCTTTCAAATTGATAAATTTCGTAAAAATTATCATTTTTGTGTTACAAAACTTCAAATGGTCCCAGAACGTTACATCCCAAAAGAAATTAAAAACAAAAGTCGATGTCAAGACATGATGCTCGGTGTGTGAGAGAGTTGCATTTTTCTCATTGGTGCTAGTGGCCAGCGTTCAAGTTCAAGTCGAAGCCAGGGCTTTCAATGTCGATTTTCCAGAAAGGCAGACCTTCTGTCTAGGGAGATTGGCTTTATGCAATTTTCCTAAACCTTATTAGATTTCCTTGTTTGGCCTTGTGCAGTACTTAACTAACATAGCTAAACTATGATGATAGTAAAAAAAGATTTTGAATTTATAGTAGTCACTGGCTATCTGACTGACAAATCAGCAAACGCCTAACACCATCTCGACGAAGCATTCTCTCTCATTCCTTCAATGAATCCGATGTCGCTTCAGTGACATTTTATCATTACGTCATCAGAATATGGAATTCTATTTTACTACGTCAGAAGACAAACATGCGTTAATTGTAAGAATGAAATTCTATTTCACTATGATATTAACATTAAATGAAGGATCTTGGGGGTGGGAGCTTCGAAAGGATTGGGTTTCTAAAGTAAAGAGCTTTCAAAAGCACTAATAGTCTATGGTCTGACTTTCAGGCTTGTTTTATCTGTGGCCGTAGAAATGACGAACGGGGCAATAATTGAACAATAAATGAACAACTAGGAAATAAGATGAAGGTAAACAGTTATCAAAATATCAGAAGATTCAAAGTTATTTTGATTTTGCGATGAAATATTTACATTTTCAGTTTACTGTTTAATTTCATCTTATTGATCAGAACTTATGAGATCGCTCAGACGGGTAGAGCTGGTAACCCGGATGGGAAATGCAGGCCCCTATTTTGAAGTATATTGGTAATCAGTGTTAAATACACGTGATTTATGTATGGTTGGAGTAAGGCCCCTCAAAACCGTTGGCCAGGGTCTTGATACTAATATTGGCATATCTTCCTCTCCTTTCTTTATGTTTACTTCCACCAATGTCCGAAGATCGTACCCAATCAGAATTTAGCGATAACAAAGCAAAATAAAATATAATATATTTAAAAAGAATTCTTATCACTAAATACTTCAACCGAAAAAAGGCAACAAGATTTTAAAGATAATGTATAGCATATGTATTATTCATTTTTGGAAATAATAAGTCATTGGAAATATTATACATTATTGGGAATAATATACATTTTAGGAAATATGCATTATTGGGAGTAATATACATTATTGGAGATAAAATACATTCATAGAAATTATCTGCATGGTCGGAAAGGTTAAAATAGAAAATTATTGAAACACCATCGTTATTTTTTGATGAGGGGTTTGCAGTATTGAATCTTTTTGTAGATATATTATCCGTGTGTTCGCCGTTACCATTGTTTATAAATGTTCGAAAATGAACACAGTTCCCTTCTCAATAAAGTTGGAACGATAAGGCTTTTCGTTTGTTTTGTTATAGTGTACACAGTAGAGAATTTTCTAATTTGAAGGGAACTAGTGGAAAGACCCGAAGGAAGAGAAATTCAATGTTAGCCCTCCTCATTGGTGTGAACAGATTTTGCTATCCGCAGCCAGCTAGTGATATTTATAAGATAACTCTCTAGGTCTGCTCCTTATGAGAATAGATAATTACCAAACAGGTCTGGTTAGTCACTAAATAGAAACCACCTCGTGAACTATGACTTTTAGGGGTGATCAGATAAAAAATGGGGAAGGTGTTGATCAAAGACTAAGTTACTGCTCTCGCCGTTTTTAATGCAGTGATCACTAAAAAGTCTGAAATTTCAAAAAACGCATGCATAAACTAAGGGATCAAATTAGCATAAACTTGCATTGTAAATTCCTACCCCCCAAGAAATATGTGGAAGATATTACAAAAAACTTTTTCTTCTAGAAATAAAGAGGGTTAAGCCAGTACGCGTGATACATACATAAGCCAGCTGCACTCTCTCAAAAACTCAAGAAACCTATGTTGACGGTGTTTGTGATAATTCTGATAGACAGTTCTTGATTATTCAAGTGGCATCTTCGAGAGCTCGTTTATACAAGTAGTCAGCGAAGAACTGCGTAAAGAAGTCCCGATTTGATTCTGCAGTAATTCTCCATTATCTATACACTACTCATTGTGCCATGTTCCTACATTTCGTTGCATCCCACATCCGTTCTGCTTTTTGTGTGTTCACTCCTCAGGCTGCTATTCGTTACTTCCGGGAACAGAAAAAAAAACGCTCCTTTATTCTTTAAAGGAGTATGCCGCTGAAGGACACACTTTCTATTTTGATTTCTGGCGCGGGAGGTGGGGTTTACTCTACCAAGGAGTGGAGAATAACAAGTTCTCACCGCTTTACGGTGAACCGTTGATAGTTTTAAACAAGAGTTTACACATAGAAAGTAGAACAGATGCTGGAATTGGCAAGATGGAGGAACAACGTGCACTCGTTCCAGCTCCTCAAGGGATGCTAGTTCAAATATCACCATGTGATTAATATACTTCACTGAATTCAATACATCAATAAGGAACGATATACTGTTGAAAAACGAATATAAGCTGTGTATGCAAGTGCGTCAGTGAGTTCGTGGCCTCATGATGAAAAAAAATACTCGAAGAATATTCATTTGTCAACATAATATCCTTCCTTATCAATGTACTTAATTCAGGGAATATATCAATCACACGGCAATATATATATATATATATATATATATATATATATATATATATTCGTGTGTGTGTGTGCTCGGAAAATACAAATATAAGATAGTCTTATGATGAATTCGTTTCGTATGTTATTATACCTGTAAAAAATGAGCTGAATTTATAAGGTTAACCTATTTCTCTCAATTGATAAGTACAATAAATCACGAAACAAATTTGTCTTGAGAATATCTGTAATAAATATAAGGATAATGGATGCAAATTCAAATCTTGCTAGAGGCTCATTCTTTATTTCCGATCCATGACGATTATTTCGCAGTCACCCGATAATATAAAATATCTATCAAAAATTGGAAAAAGGGTGATTAATGAAAATCTTACTTCTGTCACCTTTTGTTGGGCAGTGATCACTAAATTATCCGAATTTTCAACCCCCCTCCAAAAAAAAACCCAAAACAACCGTGAACACTATGGGGCACTAACTAAGGGATCCATTTAGAATAATCTTTTGCAAATTGGACCCAACACTAAAACCTTATTTAAGCGATGAAAAAAACCCAGTAAAACCGAAAATATTTCTGCGTGCTTTTCTTTACTTACAGCATTTTTGTCCGAAATTTATTGGACCCTTTCGGTGGTATTCAAGTATTCTTTTTATTTCTCTCACTATATACATATATATATATATGTATGTATATATGTATTTCAAGTGATCACTTTGAAAAATGCAGTAACATAGATACATTAGGCCCTAATGTAAAGACTCATAAAATAAGATTGATGATTAAAATAATAATAAGTAATGATTACATTTAAGGATCCTTTTAAAAAACATGGAGCGTTAAGTGTTTTCAACAAATATGCAGCAACAAACACACACCCAAATATTTATAGTTTTATGAATCTTTGGCCATTACTTCGCAGTTTATAGTCAATCGTCATTTGAATTTACTGTTGATCGATTTCGAACAGATTTTTAACCAAATCCTTTTTGGCTGCCATACACACACAACAAGAACTCAATCAATTCGAACTTCATCTTACCTTTATCGTTGTTATTTACAACTTCAACGGCTGCGAGCGAATGGCACGATCGAAAATAAAGAGTAAAGTTTCAGGTGAGAGTCGAACTCACGTCCCTCTGATCAGAGCAGAGCATGCTTTACGCCCAGCTGCAATACCACTCAGCCACAAAAGCTTCATAGCACACTGAAGTTATTTAATCTGACTATAAGCTTATTTGCTGTCCATATCTTGTGAATTATTAATGCTAATATTGATAGTAGATTCACGTTTTCTATGTTTTCTACACACGTGGCACATTGAAGAGGCACTAAAAAAACATCAGAAGGTGCGGAAAAGAAAGAGAACACTTAGACAAGCCGTTTGAAATTAGCAGTTGGGAAGATGTTACATATTAACACAGACAAATGTTTAACACTTTTTATTTTTCAAGAGTTTTGGTTCGTTATCTGTATTTTTTGGTTTTTCTCCGAAAAAAAACCTTGTCCATCTGGCAAGAAAAGATGAAAGTAACTCCGGTAAACATGCTTTTAGGTAAGTAATATCAATGCAAGGATCGTCCATGATTTATGACAATAGTGTGAATGAGTAACGACAGATTAAAAAAAAAAGTCAATTCTTGGTTGTTAAACGACTGTTGATTTGCATAACAACTTTTTTTCGGACAACATTCACTGAGAAAGACCAACTTGAAAATAACTCCAGTTTGTTACACGTAAATTTATTAGTTTATCCTATAGTTGTACATAACATAATTAATCAGAAATTTATTCGAGACAAAGAAATAAATTTAGGTTAAACATTTTTTTCGATAAAGTAATTTTTTCAGGTTGGTCAAAACAAATAATTTTTTTAGTGTAATCTCTTCTTCACCATTTTTGACGTTGACCCGCCGATTCGGTCGATTCATTCTACGGCCTCTTTCCCCCGGGGTCTGGTCTGATAAGTAATATCCGCAAGGAAAGAGAGTCTATTTTTATCGGCCTCTTTCTCCGAGGAATGAATTGGCCCAAACGTTGTGTCAACAAGGAAGACGTGAAGAAGAGATTAGATTGTCCGAAGAAAAGTTGGTATGGAAATGACTTTTCTCAGAGTTAGAGACTCAGCATCTTTACAAGAATTGCCTGCACCCTTTCTTCTTGTATTCCTCCTTTTACAATTTGAAAGAATTGAGAAATTAAATTATAAAGCATATAAAAAATAAGCTTTTGTTTCACTGAACGAATTCGACACTATATGAATTTTTTTTAGGTCGTCTCGTCACGGAGCAGTGGTCTGCAAGCTAGTCTCAGAAACCATTACCATGATAGCGGTTTCGATCCTCTTTGGGCCCCCACGGAAGTGGCCCAGTGTCAATCTAAGCTAAACTGCGTAAAAAATATATAATAAACAGATCTGTATTAGTGACTCGGTAGAAACCGTCACGTGACCAATATCTTTTGTCTGCATGCTGTGTTGGGGGTGATCAATTGAAAAATTAAAAAGGGGGGGGGGTCAACGAATAAATTACCTTCTCTCGACTTTTGTTGAGTGTTGATTACTAAATAAAAGTCAGAATTTTCAGAAAAGAAACAAACAAGCGTGAGCATTTCCAGACACAAACTAAGAGACAACTTTAGCATACACTTGCATTGTAAATTGAACTCCCGCTAAAAAAACTTTTCGGAGGAGTTTAAAAACAAACAAACAAACAAGACGTTTTCAGCCTCCTAGCTTCATTGGTGTGGCCTGTGCGCGCGATATATATATATAACCAGCCAGCCAGACAGACCCACTTGAAAACTGATGAAAATGTTCACAATTTAGGTGGTAGTTGTGATTGGCTGTTTCTATATATGAGAATCTAAACACATACAATACATCCATGTCTATATACACATATATGTGAGTACGCACGCGCGTTTGTGTGTTTGTGTGTGAGCGCATATGTGTGTCTGTGCTTGCAAGCATGTGTGTGTTGGTATATACATGCATACCTATGTGTCCGTATTATTAAACTGAGATGTTCGGAAGTGCATTAAAATTACAGTTGGGGCTACTTATATCCACTTTACACTAATGAACCCGGAAAAAAAGGCAAGAATCAAATACGCTGTGTCTCATTGCCAGATATTCTGACAAAAGGTCTTGTCACTGACATGCCATGATGGTAGAGGGAGAAGAAAATGAGCACCGAGGTAAAACACTTGTTGTCCACCTAGACTACGGCCAACGAGATTTACTGAGCTTTACTTAGTTTATCAGGAGACCACAGTGTTGAACGCCTAGTGAGAATCAAACTCAGTAGGCTAGTCATGGTCTGCTCGAATTGCATCCTTATCATTATTCTACAGCAAGATGATCAAGCAGAGTTATGCATGGTGTGAAAAGTTCAGCAAAGCAGCTTGAGCAAAGAGGGTCATAGTTGCTGTGATCAATGGACACGTCTCTCATAATCAGTGATATGGAGTGATATGAGGAAGACACGTTACCAAGTGAGTACACGTTGCGAATCGCGTGAACAAGTAAATGTACGTTGTTCGATACTGATGTAGAGTTTGCCTTGCGTCGCATATATAAAGCAACCAGTAAGCATTCGCCACAACAATCACGCTCAACTCTTTCTTCTTTGCCTTTTGATTCAGATGGAAGTGATCGACTGATTTCAATTAGGGAAACCTTATCCATTGTTCGACCTCTCGTTCATGCTCATTCTACGTCCAACAAAAACGGGGGCTCACATCTATAGAACAGGTAATCGTTATTATCATTTTTACAAGCCTTTCTTTCATTCTAAGTTTTTGATTATTATCTACACGTCCAGGTTGTTTTTACATTGCACGGCCGTCAAATACACAGCACAAATAGAAAAAAATAAAGGAGCCTCTGATGATATTTGAACGAGTGTCTCTTATTCTTAAACCCTGTCATACTTTGGCATCACCTCACCGATTAGACAACGAAAGATCAACCAATAACCCTCGATCAAATTAGCCATATTCAATGGATTCTACTTTATGAGGCCATCGGTTATCAGGATCAGCCTCACAGTGGGACCGATTTTTATGACCCGATTCAAACGCATCTGATCATCGCTAATTTGCTACGTTTATTATGATCAATGCTACGTTTATTCAGATCAAGAAGCTGTGCTACCAAATCGACATTGGAGAGGAAACTGATAAGATTACTAAAGCATATATTTTCTGGTTCTCAAAACAACTATCTTCAAAGTATTTTAGTTCGTGGCTCGTTAAAAGTGAAACAACAGAACCCTCTAAAGTATACCGTGTTCTGTCGGGGTCATTTCCCTTACAAGAAGAAAAGCTTCAAACAGGAGTTGTCGATAAGATTTTTTTCGTAGTAAACTAAATGCTCTATTCGCTGCAGTCCCATAAAGCGAAATCCACTGTGCTCACATTCTTCCTTATCCGATCTCATTTACCCGTCGTTTATTTGCTTGTAATAATAATAATAATAATAATAATAATAATAATAATAATAATAATAATAATAATAATAATAATGCTCCAAATACTGAGAACTGGTACGAACACCGAAGCCAAAAATGTGACCATATTATGGAACTTCACAATGCATACTGATAGAACAATAAACGCGAACAGGCTTGATATTATGGTTAAAGACTTAATAAGAAAAAAAACATGCCGCCTAATAGATATAACTGTCTCAGTGTATGAAAAACATTTCTCTTTCAAAATTTAAAGGTATCGGAAGACTAATCAGTTGAATGTGGCAACTCAGGACCAAAATAATACCTATCGTTGTTGGAATACTAAAAAAAAGAAGGGACTAATTAACTTGGATAGCTGAACTTGAGCGGCATAACTGGAGAACCCAACATACATGATATGTAGAAAATAGCTCTTACTTTCAATGTGAATCTATATACTACACCCAGTATACATCAGTTTATGTATGTATAGAAGTGTATTTGGGAAAGTGTAGTGTCGTCTCTATATGTAAAAGCTCCCACTCTTTTTTTTTTTTTAAACCTGCACTATCATAACTTACTAGGCAGCCAGCCTTAGATCTCTGGTTAAGAGTCGGCTGGTGACTTACATTAACTGAAATCAAAACCGACGGCAACAACAAAATGATATTATCATTACTGATAATAATAATAATAATAATAATAATAATAATAATAATAATAAATAGCTCGGATCGTGGAAATTCCACGGGTGTTGACAACAAATACTATCCTTCATCTTGTGCCTCTGCACTTATACTTTCTCTTTCTCTGACTTATCCCTTCCTCTCTTCTTTGTCCGTTCCTGTTGCTTTCTGAATATGGACTGGTCTGTTTAGTCATTCAATAGAAACCGTCGCATAATCATTGCTTTTCGTTGGGGGTAATCAGTTCAGAAATCAGAGAGAATGGTGATCAATGAATATGTTACTTCTGCCGTCTTTTGTTGGATCATCAAAAATTCGGAATAGAAAAAATAAGCGTGAAATTTTCAGAACGCAAACTAATGGACCACTTTAGCATGAAAATATATTGCAAATTGCACCACCCCGAACTGGAAGGGGTCAAGACATGATAAGGAGTAAACGTTTTCTCCAAACATGATAAAGAGTAAATTTTCAGCCCTCTAGCTGTATGCGTGATACATAGCCAACCACACCGATGTTGGCTACTCTGGTGACAGTTTTGGTTGATGGTTTCTAAAACATGCATCCTCTCTTTTATTAGAAACCGTCAAGCAGAACTGTGAACATAGGTTTCTTCAGTTTTTACATTGGTCTGACTGGCTATGTATGCATATATCATGCATATAGGCCACATCAATAGAGTTAGAGGGCTGAAAATTAAAAAAAAATACACCTTATTATATCTAGCAAAACAGGTATTTGGCCTTTTGAAAATTCCCCTACCACTAAATGGGTTTTTATTCGGGGTTCAGTTTGTAATTCAAGTCTATGATAAATTGATCCCTTAGTTTGTGATTTTATTTTTGTGATCACCGTAAACAAAAGATGATAGAAATAATTTATTCATTGAATATCTCTTCTTCTAAAAGTTTTAATTGATCATCCCCACTCCCAACACGATATGCTACCATAAGACACAGGTCAGGTGACGTTTTTCGATCGACTGACTAACAAGATCTGTCATTCTTTTTCTTTTACTTTCCATAAAGAATGTTAATGTATCGCAATTTTGACAACTCCCAATCTTCCACTTATTGTCTCATGATACCCGGCCAGCAAATATGTTTCTCAATGTCTTTCTTTCGTCTCCAGCCTACCCCACCCAAGCTCTCTCTATGTATATATTCTCTTCATTTTCACCTGATTTTCTCTCCGTTCCCTTTTAATTTTCTTACCTCTCGCCTTTCCAACGCCACACCCTCTTTGCTTATACCTTCCTTCTTAATATTACTTAATATCTTGGTCAGAAAGCGTACTTGATTTCAGCACAGAGGGCAGAGGACCGGGTAGATTTTACACTGATCCTATGTGAATAACAGCAGCAACAACAACAACAACAACAACAACGACAATAATAATAATAATAATAATAATAATAATAATAATAATAATAATAATAATAATAATAATCTACTCAGGATAAAAGAGTGGGACAGAGGGAGCAAGAGAAAATAGAAAATTATTGTGAACTGAGGAAAGAAATCAAAAAGAGTATGGCCTACGTTGGTGTAGTGCCCATTGTAGTTTGAGTCATTGGTACTCATGAATATAATAAAAATTCGGAAAAGGGGTGATCAATGAATAAGTTACTCCTTTTGCCTTCTGCAGGATCACTAAAAGAAAAGAATATCCAAGAAACTCGTGTGAGTTCAGCAGAGTACAACGAAGGTACCAATTTAGCATAAACTTACATTATAGACTGACCCCCACCACCACAGGGGGGTAAAGCCACTCAACAGGAACGTTTGTTCTAGATGTTATCAGTATGTTGGAATATCCAGCCCTCTAGCTACATCGGTGCACCCTCTACATATGTAGGTACATACATACAGCCAGCCAGATCACCATGAAAACTGAAGAAACCTATATGGACAGTTTTGGTTAACGGTTTATTGTAAAAACAATAATAAAAATAATAATAATAATAAAAACAATGGCTCAACTAAGGAAAAATAGTAACCCTTTATCCTAATAGATTCTTTTTTTGAACAATACACTGGTAACAGGAATTAGCCAATATATATGGCCTCAAAACGTCCATGAAATTGGTGACATTTTTTCGGGGGAAGGGGGTAGAAAGCTTACAGTCCTGTCTCCTCTCGAATGCAGGCACCCCTGTGTCCCCTCACGTCTATCTTAACAGAACACTACTGATTGATTTTCCCACCAGTACCACAGCGACAGACTATCACAAGACATTGCTCAACTTTCCAGTATTGTTACACTCCGTACGTGCATGAAATACGGAAATACTTGTTGACGGTTATTTATGTCGAGAAACAGATCTGGGTAGTCACTAAATAAAAAAACCGTCACGTGACCAACGTCTTTTGGCAGCATGTCATGTTTGTGGTGATCAATTAAAAAAAATATGGGAAAACGCGTGATCACTCAATAATTTACTTGCTGGGCGACGATCACTAAAAAAAGTGTGAATTTTTTAAAAAAAGCACGAAACATCTACATTACAGATTGAAACCACCGCTGAAAACTGATTGGGAAAGGGGGAATTTTCTTAAAACAGAACCAGATATCTTCTATAGGCATAATAAGAAGTGAATTTCAAAATTTTCAGCCTTCTAGCTTCATTGAGGTGGCCTGTGCACGTGACATATACATACATACCTGCATCCATCCATCCATACACACCAGACCCCCCCCCCCTGAATATCACTTCCACCCCTGCCCCGCCCGGGGAATACAAGCTATTTTTACGATGAGCGCACTTTAACATTTTGGCAATTTCTTGGCGTGATTTTGACCATTTTAATATTTTTAGGTTTGTTTTTGCCATTTTAAGTTATCTTCGAAAAAAAATAGCACTTTTCCGGCATTACTCAGCACTTCTACTCACGCCCCCTGTTCCTAATGGGCGCCAATCCACCCTACTCACTATACCTGGGCCTGATACTTGGATACATACGTATATATATATATACATATACTCATAACTAGATTTATAACTGAAATAAACCATTATGACAGTTTTAGTGACAGTTTTGGTTGACAGTGTCTTATATGAAGGTACTTGTAGGCTGTTATGTGTATTGAGAAATAAGGGTTATTGCAATTGATTCTGTTGAGGCGCCGGGGTCAAAAAGAGTTTATCACAACTTGTAATGTGACCCTTTCTTACGATATCAGGATAAAATAAATTCCGTGCTAAATTGTTCGTGTAGGAGTGGAGATGGGTAGCCATGACCGAACCCCATTCGCCCGAACCCCTTTTTTTAATATTCCACCGTCAGGTTCTGTTTGGGTAGTTTTTGTACGTGAAAGGCCCCCGTTTTTTAGCCCCTCGGTTATCATCTACGGTTGTAAACACTGGGATAGGATTACCGAGCAAAAAAGGAAAAAAAAAGGAAGAAGAGGGTCAGCAACATACAAAATGGTTCACACAGGCAGACAAACACATAAGCTCCTTTACATATATATATATATATATATATATATATATATATATATATATATATATATATATATATATATGTGTGTGTGTGTGTGTGTGTGTGTGTGTATGTATGCGTGTGTGTGTGTGTATGGATAGATAAATAGTCTCGAAGGCTTTTCAGCTTTAAACACTAAATATTAAAAAAAACTTTTTGCCAAAAATTTATGTCATTTCAGTCAATTATTCCCCAATATCTGTTAATGTAATTTATGTAATTTTCTTTGGTGGTTTTTATCTTTTACACAGAATTTGATATTATGGTACTATGGGTGATTTTTTTCTGGTTGGGATCATGAGTTATTTACCATGTAACTGTTTCGGGGATTTCACATTCTCTCTCTCTATATATATATGTACATTGGTTGTATCTGTCTTTTTAGCAATTATTGTATCTTGTTAGCGCATGTATATATATATATATATATATATATATATATATATATATATATATATATATATATATATACGTGTGTGTGTGTGTATGACTCCCCATTCTTCTCCTAATAAACAACCAGAAACCATACCATCCACTAGCCACGTTTCCTCATTTTGCTCCTCGCTCTCAAACATGTAAACATCATACAGTCTCTCCGCGACTGAAAATGTTGGGACAACCTACGAAATGCATAAAAGCCTATCTAGGTGATGATACAATTTCTTCTTAGATGTAACTCCTGATTTTCCTCTTAAATTTATATTCACCTCTAAAATGTCAAATTACAACCAATGTGTGTGAGTGTGAGTGTGTGAAGATATCAATGTATATGCATATTTCTGTGTAATATTTATTCATTAGCTCCACTTATAAGTATTGAGCACTTCGAAATAAAGACATTACGAATTATATATGAGTTTTTATATATAGGTACGATTCTCGAAATATATATATATATATATATATATACATATATATATTGATGCTTTTATATGCTAACAGTCATATACATACAGGCGCAAGACCACAAGTGTGGAGCATCTCGTAAGGATTGAATCATTATTGTTTGTGAGAAAAGTTAGCAAACTGTTGCCCCACAGAGGGCACCTTAACATAGATTTACAAGGTTAAGTCAGGCACAAAGCCAAAAGTGTGGTGCACCCATGAAAATCTAACTTACAACAGTAACTAATGGTCTCTCCAAACCACTTGCTATCCATTTTGCTGTGATATCTTCCAAACCGAACAAATAGCTCAGTGTTGCCCAATAATCAGGAATGACACGTGATTCCATAAATTACTTGTATTAGTATCTTCATCTTTGTTGTTCTGAAGGTAACGTTTCGGCTGATGTATCCTCAAACCTCCTTTAGGTTCTACGCCCTATCCTATACACTTGGTATTTCAGCCACAATTTAAACATTTTTTTTCTAATTTATTTGAAAATCTTTTTTTTTTCCCTTATTTTACTCATCATTTCCAGTGGAATAATACACAGATCCGAGCTTGAATAATTCTCGAAGCTTTTCAACTCCGATGATCTCTGGGAAGGCTGGAGATCGCATCGGCCAGAACGGTATCAAAACAATAAAGATAAGGATGCTTGTCAAAGAAATCATGTCGGATATTTCCCGCTTTGCATTTTATGTTTGGTTAGCCTGATCAGTAGATTTTTTCTAGGAAGATTGTGTAACGCCAATCTTCAGAGGGAGGGTGCCTGTCTGCCTTGAAAATCAGCATTTAAGTCCTGGTATTTTATTTGGATTAGAACATGAATCCCAGGCACCGGTAGTTATTAAAAATACTTTTGTTTCGATATTCACTATGCTGAGCTTAGAATGGCAAAAGGCCATTAATGCGGAGGAGGAAGTTGCAAGATTGTATTGCGTCAATCTTTTAAATGGGGAGAAACTTCCCTGCCTATAAAAGCAGCTTTCGAAATCCTAGCTTTTTACATGTGCAACACACGTTAAGCGATTTTTAAAAGACACACATACAAGCTGTACACACACACATACATATACATTAGCAAATACATAAGATACCTACCTGCATATACACCTGTATATATGTTGATACGTGCGTGTGTGTTCGTGTGCGTTGAGTGTGTGAACCTTTGTGAATATATATGTTAGTATTGACATTCAATTTATTGCATTCAAGATAGTTCTTGAGAAAGGACTCTAAGAGAGATGGATGCTTTGAAGGTGGGGAATCTATCCGTAAACACACATGCAATTACATATGTACGCACACGCATACAAATACACACGCATTTACACACACATCAACATGCATAAAAAAACATATTTATGTATATAAAATGTACGTGTGCAGATCCGTGTATTGATTTACTCTTACTAAGAATGTTAAACCTGCACGATATAAATAAATAATGCTCAGTGGCGCGCTCCCCCCCTCTCTCTCTGTCTCTCTCTGTCTCTCTCATACATGTGTGTATACATATATATTTAACTTTCAGTATATGTCTATTGATACATGCACTTTATTGACGTATTGCCTCTGAATTTGTATACGCATCAATAATAACGACACTGCTTATCCCCCAGTGGTCATCGTATTCAAAGATTACTCAATACAGATATTCATATGTGTATGTATGTATGTTTGTGTGTGTGTGTGTGTGTGTGTGTGTGTGTGCTTGTGTGCTCACGTATTACCTCTATTCCATGGTTATCAAATCCAGAAATAACTATACAAAGCTACACACACAGAGATTTGTGTGAATGTGTATGTGCATGACGTGTGTATTCATTTATATTGAATATGAATGTATCATATTCATATTATATATATATATATATGTGTGTGAATATATATATATATATATATATATATATATATACACACACACACACACATATATATATATATATATACATTATTTTAGAAAATATTATTGAAGTCTTGATTCTCTCTCTGTTAGACATAATATGTATATATATGTATGTGTGTGTGTGTGTGTGTGTGTGTGTGTATGTGAGTTTAGATGGTGGCTTTAATTTATGTACCGAATAGTATTGCATTATATTTATATTACGAATACATACATTTTACGTGTGTTATTTCAACACATTTTTGAAGTCTTGAATCTGTCTTCTCTCCATACGTACACATAGACACAAGTATATGCATACGTTTACATCTGTGCAGCCTTGTCTACTTAAATACACGATTACTCATGTGTGTAGATATGTTTGTGTTTCTTTGTGAGTTTGTATGCGTGTCTCTCTATGTGAGTGTACGTATAGTTTTGTAAGCTTAAGTGTATTTTCAATTGTTACATTCCTCCATGTATCTATGTTTGTGCGTGTGTGTGTGTGTGTGTGTATGTGTGTGTTCATGAGTGTGCACGTGTCTGGTGTTGCTTTGTAAACTGACATGTCATTACATTCACGCTGTTTGTCTCGTACCAAGCGCTCTTTATAAATCTGATATAAGCACACAATTTTGATGCATATCACTTATATAAAATTATCTTTCATTTGGGGTTCGCTTTTCTTTTTTTTCTTTACATAAGTTGTTTTTTTTTTTTCTCAAAATTATTATTTTGCCACGGATAACACAGGATAAACAATGAAATCGATTTATATATCTGACAGATATTTATATATTGTTTTTTTTCCGTTTTTTTTCCCATTTTCCATTCTTTCTTTCTCACGATTACAAAAGCTTCTGACCGTTTGTAACCAAATGCTATAAGCCTGTCTCTCATTCCTGACACACACGCATGTTCATATATATATATATATATATATATATATATATATATATATATATATATATATATATATATATATAGTATTACATATATGCATATACTTGTGTATACGTAAGTTATACATATATGTGCGTCGATAATTATAGGTTAATCGTTTCAAGAATGTACTCTTGTAAGTATTTTAAGTTCACTTTTTAAAAGCATAGATATATCTGGATGAACGTGTACATTTGACATAAATGCATACCTATGGCTATATAGATGCTTATATATATATATATATATATATATATATATATATATATATATATATATATATATATATACAAATTCCAAATTGCATCGTTATATATGGCATTACTATATATATATATATATGCATACATATATATATGTACATTTTACATATAACATTTGATTGTTGTTCATTTTATACCTTTTCAATGTATATATATATATATATATATATATATATATATATATATATATATATATTCAAGTGTATATATGTCACAATGTCGATGAATGTATGAGTGTAAAGGGAGGTTCATATTGGTTTTTTCTACGTCTACACGTATTTTTTTTAATAGTTTCACTTTTTACATCTGTTTAATTAGTTATTGGAAATTATAGTTTTTTGGCTGGTCGTATCGGCAGTTATTAATATCTTTTCATTTTAAGAGCATTATGTATTAGCTAGGAGCAGCTAACTCCGATCGAAAGTACTGAAGTACGGCTTTGAATTATTTTTTTTGTTCAAATATATATATATACATATATATATATATATATATATATATATATATATATATATATATATATATATATATATATATATATATATGTGTGTGAAAAATACTTTTTTCTCCTTTTGCCGTTAAAAAGTGACTTTTCATTTGGTCACGTTCGGTTTCGTTTAATGTACCCTCTTCTATGGAAGGGGGGCGTTTTTTGTAGTCAAGGCTCCAAGTCATAACTGACGTAGTGTGTGTATATATATTCATATATATACAGATATATATATATATATATTTATGTATATATATATATATATGTATGTATGTATGTGTGTGTGTGCATGTGTATGTTAATCTGTATGTATCAACGGCGTCTTGGACGTTTTTTTTTACGTCGACGTGACGTCTTCCTTTTCGAATTGCCGCACTGGCAACAAACAATCACGTGGAAGCGCTCGAAAATCCAACGTTCTTCGTAGGTTGTATTCAGTCCGTATGTCGGGATAGGATTGCATCGGTTCGGGTCACGTTTCAGCACTTTGATCGTATATCTTTGGGGGGTGCACTTGTACATGTTGAAGAAGCAGGATTTCGACACGCAGCGTCCTGTCTGCAGATAGGAAGGGAAGTAGCCATCTTGCATCCTTTTCCAGTGAATCTTCATTTCGCAGTGCCAGTTGTTCGATAGTTCGGCCGCCCGGGCAAATCGCTTACGGGTAAGTGATGGCTGACCCCGATATTTCACCGAAAGCGTCACTTTATAATTTGTCCTTTTCGTTTGGTTTTTATAGTTCGCCGAACTAAGATCGCGCTTCCCGCGCGATGAAATGCGTGCCAAACCGGAACCCCTCCGACCGACCGCTTTTAACTGTTGTTTTGCGCCGACCGAATCCCGCCTTTTGCCGCCGACCTGATTTTTTATTTGACGACCCTTTTTCTGGTCGACGCCCTTTCTATCCCAACGGGCCCCGACCAAGTGACTCTCTTTCTTCCGAACTGGGACCACACTACCGTCCTTTTGATCAGTAAGAGTCTGCCCATCACCGTGTAAACTAATGTTGTCGTCTTTCTCTTTTGAGACCTTTTTTTTATCTTTAGTATCATCGTCGTCGTCGTCTTCATCACTGTCATCATCATCATCGTTATCATTATCGTTATCAGCACTTTCATCTTCGTCGTCTTCATCGAATTGCTTGCTATCGTTTTCTCCGTCTTCCCCCTCGTCTTCCTCCTCCTCCTCCTCCTCTTCTTCTTCTTCGTCTTCTTCTTCCTCCTCCTCATCTTCCAAATCGTTGATGGGGACCCCCGGGGCGTCGCCTTGCGCGTTGTCATTGAAGTACTCGTCTATTTCGGCGTCATTCGATTGCTCGTCCTCAGTCGGGCTCATCGTTGACATTTGTATACTCCTCTTGACGTTCTCTTCGCTGTCGGCCATCCTCTCCTCGTCGTACGCCTCACCCAATTGCCGTCGCAGCTGGTGAGTGGGGACAGGCCGACAAGGGTCTGTATAAAAAAGAACCACCGTCTTGTTCGCCTTCTCAATCACATTTGGTCTCGGGTAGGCTAGTACGATGGGAGCGAATATCATTAAGTAGAGAAATATGATCAGAAGCGAGTATTTTAACCATCGTGTCTGTAAAATACAAAAAGAAGAGGTAAAAATATTAACTACTGTTGATATTGAAACAGTTGAAATCAGTCATCGAATTTCAATGTATTAAATGACAAAAAGGCAGAACATTTAACAGAACAAAACAATAAAGGAAGGAATTAATAGAGATGAGATACTTCTCCGTAGAAAAGAGATGATAAACTCTACGTTCTACTGATCGAATCGCTTCCCAACCTATATATATATCTATTCGCCATCTTTTGAATTGCCATAGAAAATATACTTATGAAAGAAAGCGGATTAAATTATGTACGGAGTCTTGTTCCAAAACGCAATAGGCACCACTTGAAAAAAAAAAAAATGTTTAATTTAATTAAAAATCAAATTCTCGATTTGAACTTTTATGTAAATATATATAAAGGTTGGAATAGACCTGACCCCCCCCCAAAAAAAAAACAAGCTTAAAATCCTGAATATGATTTTTAATTTAATTAAACACATTTACTTTTCGAATGGCGTTTATCGTCTTTTGGAACCACACTCTTCATATGAACACACTCGAGATGATAAATACGTTTTCATTTTGTTCTACTACAGATAAATTTGCATCACCGTACTAATATGATTTCATCAATCCCTTAGTTCTAATTATATCAAAATCTGACTATAGGCATTAATGGATTGATGGCTGAACAAATGCTATAAAAACGCTTGAAAAATGGGAATTGTCCATTTGAATGGATTTCGTTTTGCATTACCTCGAATCGATGGAAACCATTATTGGTTCTTGAACAAGGATGCTAGTCAAAAGTCAAAGAACTCAATAGACGGTTCCTCTTTTATTTTTTCGTGCATTGCATTGTGGGACTTGTAGTTAAACCGCTGATTCAATCAGCTGTGTTATTACGAACCCGAGAAGAAAACACAGAAAAAATCCCGTTCTTTCTCAAGTAAGTTGTAAACATTTTGCTAAAATCTAATAAATGATTGATGTTCTGTAATTGAAAAATATCTCGGAGTGCTTGCTCGATAAGTTTATACTAATGGAAAATTACCACAACAGCAGACGCTTCGTTTATTCATTCACAAAGTGTTAGCCAAGATAATAGTATGAATTTATCGTCAGAATCTTCATCTCATTAGTACGAACAAAATTTTGATAAAAATCTGAGAAAAATAAAATGTGGAACAGAAAATATTGAAAAAAGAGGACATGCTGCTGAAATTTCATTAATAGACAAACGAAGCGTCTGCTGTTTCAGTATTTTAGTAAACTAAACTTACTAACTAAAAGTACGTAGCTGTTGTGTAATGGTTGACTAATTGGTGTCGTACATTGTTAATATTGAGTTCAATCCTCACTGGATGACATTTATTTGTCATTTTGTACCAGACTAAGTTGAGCAGAATAAATATTTGGCATTTTGAATTGGCGAGCTTGTCTCGTAGAACTTCATTTCTGTGTTGGGAATTTAATACTCGCTGAGTGACCCACATTTACCGTCTCTTACCCGTCAATATTAAACCAAGTACACTTATGTGCCTGGTTGCCTCCACCCCCTCCGTTTATCAATTACGGAGAAAAATTAGACTCCAGCTCTTACTAGACCCCTACCACCGTTAATTGATTTTTGAGGGTCCATCTCTACTCTCTCCTCTCTAGTAGTTAGGGGTTGGGGATAACTGCATATTTGTTTGGAAAATTCCCATCAGAAGACAATTATTAGGATAATGCAAACCCCACTGCTCATTCTGACCTACACTTATTGAATTGTGACAGATTTTTCGAACTCCCTGTTTATTCCGCGCCCCCCGGTAATTAAGCACCTACTTAAAGTAAATACTTATGACTATAACGTTTTGGTACCCCGACTAAGGGTAATGGTTGATAATCTAGGGGAGTACAGATGTCGGCAAACTATGGACTGCAATCTCATTTTATTGAGTACATAGACGAACTAACTGAAAAATCGGCTCTATCATGCGATATCTGGGCTATTCCCCGCAGAAGGCCTAAACATAGCCTTCCACTCAAATAAGAGACCAAAACTAAGTTTTTAAGGGCGCTTTAAACCAATATCTTTGGCTGCAGTTGCACTGTTTCGACTGCTTAAAGGTAACGTACAGTTTAAGGTATTTCGTTAAAGCGAAGTAGTGCAAAGAGTAGATTCGTAAATCGGGGAACACTTCAAATAAATTCAGCTTAGTCCGGTACAAGGACACAGGAATTGATTTGCAAAACAAGCTTGCTAGCAGTTGTGGGCACCCTTACATGATTCTACGTGAATCAATCAACTACAAAATGTCTACAAAAAATCATTTACAGCAATTTATCTACGATTAGATTTCATCTTTAATTATTAGATCTTAAACTATGTATGTTCGGGAAGTAATTCAAGTAAGTTTCATAAAGATGGAGAAACGATCACGTGTACCACTGTGAATTACACAACCCCCATTTGATTTTTTTTATCACTATTACTATGAACATTGGACTTTGAGATCCTTTGAAATATTTCCCGAAAATGACCAATGAAGGTCGAAAACATTTAGAGGAATCCAGTATGAATTTCGGTCAATTGATTAATTCTTGTATCTCTGCGAAAAGACAGTTCAGTTGTATAAGTTGAATCGACAAAAACAATCCGTCGTGTTCAATAAAGCTTACTGGGGAGAATAATTGTGTCTTTGATGAAGTGCTGTAGTTGAATTGTATCTGTAAATTATTATAGATGAATTGTATCTGTAGATGTATTGTTATCGATGAATTTTATCTGTAGATAAATTGTTATAGATGGATTTTATACGTAGATAAATTGTTGTAGATGAATTTTTGTGGACAAATTATTGTTAAGAATAATTCGCTGGTTACCCTCTCACATATCAATTTTCTTGCTTTCAAGGAACTGAAGTCAATCCTCGCTTCTTTGCTTCTGTTAACATGAAGACGAGGAAACTGGACCAAAAGACGAGGAATCTAAACAAAAGCCTTCCCCTGCAGGGTCAGCGATAGCACTAACCATTTGGTAGACTAGTGTAAGGGCCCAGAAGCAAAGAGGGTCAAAGAACAAAAATTGGTTTAATTGAGCGTAGATGTGAGTGGTATATCAGAGCATTATACTTTCTCCAATTTATACTGATCGATTTACATCCTTTTAGCGATAAATTTGTAAACAAAATAAAAATAAGCTTCGACAAAGAACACAGAATTTTGTGAAAGTACAAAGAAAATTACAACAATAAAAACCATCGTCTTTTGACAGCGTGTTGGGGGTGATCAAATGGGAAAAAAAGACAAAGTACAATCATTGAACAGGTTACTTCTCTCGCCTTTTGTTGGGCAATGATTCCCGAATCAACAGCAAAAAAACAACCCAAAATTAAAAAAGAACAAAAAAACCCCAAAAAACAAAAACGGGTAGACAAAAAGTAAAGGATCATTTTAGCATAAACTCACAATGTAAATTAAACCACTAAATAAAAACTTAGAAAGGTTTTTCCTAGACATAATAAGGAGCAAATATTGAAAAATTCATCCCTCTTGCTCCATTGGTAAGACCTGTATACTTAATAAATACGTAGCTATTTAGCCAGTCAGCCAGACCAGTTTGGAAACTGGAGAGACTTTTGATGACAGTTCTGGTGACAGTTTGATCGAGAGTTTCTAAAAATGAATAAAACTCATCACCATAGTCAATAATTTAAGAACCGTAGCGTTAGAATTTGAAGTCATGTAAAAAAATCCCATCGGAGAATAAATATGGTCAGAATAAATTATATTTATGACATCACTGACGTTTTCCAGGGGAAAACATCTAAAATAGAGAAAAACAAAACGTCTAGAAACATGTTTTTGTTATAGATAAACTCATCAGAATAAAGCCCCCAAAAGGGCCAAAAGGTTTTCCAAAAATAAAAAAAATACTATTTATAGACGGGGTCTAGTGGAGTAATGATGCCAATTTCCGAGTCTGTAGACAAACGGGTACAGCCAGGAGCGCTGGAACACGTGAGCACTTGAACAAACACAAAGACATAGACACAAAAACACGCAAATATATAAAAAAGGAATAAACCTTTTACCATCTTCGATGGCTACGGTTGTTCAGTAAATAGATTCACCCAACCTTATATCATACACAATACAATGATATAATCATGTAAGGTTACTTAACGTCATTTTTTTTTATTCCGTAAGGCAAAGTGAAGTAATGCTTCAATAAAGCTCAATCTAGGGGACTGGGTGATAAATAACATCGTGAACGCAATTTATGTTCCTAGGAAGTGAGTGTTATTTTTCTTAAACCTATTATTCCCTTTAAACTCAGCTTTTGTGACTAGAACCGTAATATTCGTAAGTAGTCGCTTTTCCCTTATTGTGATTACTTACTTATTTTTACTTCATCAGGTTGTTATCATTGTAGATTCACCTACCCGTATAAACGGGTTTCTATTGCTATGATTGCTTTTTAAATAGGGGGGAAGCTGCCCCCACACGTAACCCCAACCTGGCGGAGCAGGATTTTATATAAAGGCATACTCGCTTTCCGTTCCGAGGAGGACGCGACCGGAAGACAATTAGCTGCTGAGTGAACACGGAAATTTATCCTATGAAGGGTTTTCCATGCTCTCCGCCCGCAGCAGGAATCGAACTCGTGACCTTTCGCCTGCGAGGCAGACGTGTTAGCCTTTACATCATCTGAGTGATTGAGCGTGTGCTATTTCGTCCGTTGTCCAAATTTTGAATTCTCAAAGTCCTGGTCAAAAAAGCTAAGTCTAAAAGACAAATTTTTTTTAAATCGATCAATTTGAAAACTAGTCTGGTTAGTCATCCAATAGAAAGAGAAAAGGGCGATCAATGAATAAGTTACATCTTACCTCTCTTACTCGTGAGGCATAGACCATTAAGAATAGTCTGAATTAACCCCCCCCCCCAAAAAAAAAACAAGCATGAACGCTACTAGACACAAGGTAAGGGGTCAGTTTACCATAAGCTTGCATTGCAAATTAAGCCCTCCCTCTAGAATCCCATTTAGGGGGGATTTTCAAAAAGAAAAGAAAGAAAAAAACTTTCTTCTACACATCTCAAGGAATAAATGCTTAAATTTTCAGCCCTTTAATTCTCTATCGTCGCAGCTTGTACACGTTATACACACACATAAATAGCCAGACCAACTCAAAAACTGAAGAAATCTATGTTGACAGTTTTGGTTGGCAGTCTTTAATTACACTGGAATAAAATGATAAAGTAGAAATATGCACAGTGTAATTCATCGCAGAGTGTTATCAATAAAATCTACGATCCCCCTGTGTCATGAGTACCACTCGCCTTTGGTATGCGAATCGGTGGGCTTTAGTGCAGATCCTCCCATTGATGAGTCACTTCCGTATAATGGGACGGCGGGAAGTTTACAGTGCGTAGCCGACATAATGAAAACAAAGCCGATATGAAAGCAGAACAAAGCCCCGAAAAGACAACTGGCTTCATAATATCCTGTGGTCGAAATAATATGAGTATTTAGGTGTGACTATTTGTTCATATTTATACATACTTATTGCATTCGTGGCCATAAATAACTATCGCCCTAATATTTGTAGCGGTTTCCGAACTAGTCAGATTTATAACCAGTCGGCACGAATCATCATCATCCTCCTCCTCCTCCTCCTCCTCCTCCTTTCAGTGTCCGTTGTTGGACAATAACCTTCTCGAGGATTCGGTAGACCTTTCAGTCATGGGCGTCAACGTATTGAATGCAAATGACGGAAATTTCTGGTTCTACGCGAAATTCAATGAAAAATTAAGTTTTGTTGTGATTGATGGCAACTCAGTTCTCTCTGTGAATCAGGGCTTTTATCTTGCAATAGATAACTAGCACGCTTGCCATCCTCTGAAGTTAATGGGTTAAAACCAGTCAGAGCTCCTACCAAATCTTTCAAAGACACTTTTCTCAATATTGCATCCTCATAAGATTCCACAGTTGCAGACTATACAAAGTATACATCATCGAGACAGGGCTGGGTAGGGGGAGAGGGCTATCCGAAAACGACCCGTGTTGCCAAAAGAGGGTTACCCAAAGCTTTATAAATAGGTCTGATTGGTCACTAAATAGAAAATGTCACGAGACCAACTTGTATTGGCTGCAAGATTTGCCCCGTAAGAACTTGGCGAAAAGTCAGTGGCATATTCCGTCCACTGCGAGGTTTTAATGATTGAGCTAAAGAGTGATCGGTAAACTCTCAGAAAAAACCAGGAATCTCAGGGAAGAACCAGAAATCTCAAGCCACCGGCATCAACAAAAGAACAGATTGAAGGAACCAAACCGAACATAACCATCCAAAAGAAACGGGAAAATACACAAGAACCGTCATAGAAAAAGGGTGATCAAACTGAAGAATATGAAAGTCATATTGGTCTTAGAAAGGAAACATGTACAATAAAAGCATCTTTCTGATTGTCACCCATAGAACTGAAGCATGGAACCTAACCAAACGATCAAATCTCAAACTGAGAACCATGCAACGGGATCAGTCATAAGAACTCAGGTTAAACAAGTGAAGGGAAATGGAAAATACCTGAATCCATCTTTGTAAGCATTGCTACTATCAGAATGAAAAAAGCTGTTCACCACCATCACATTCGATAGTCTCCTGGAGAAGGCCGTAGAATGTACTGGATGGAACGTCGTGCCAACGACACAAATAAGAAAAATTATTTGAATATTCTGTCATTTTTGAGCCTCAACAAGATAGAATGGATTAGTGTGGTGTATCTCAACTGGTAGCGACTTTTCTGAAGCTGTTCAAATATGACTAAGTTATTGAATATTGATACATGATAGATTATCGCGTATGTGTCTATTCTCATACACTTGGCAAATAAACCAAAGTTTACAGTCATTTCAGAGATTGTCTATGATGCTGTCTTTTACCAATTTTTCATTTATGAATTTTGATATTAAAATATTTATTACAAGAAATAGTTGAAGAAGGGTGCTATAGAGAATCAGCATTAAACAGGACAGTACTAAGGGGGGGGGGGGTGTTACTGAAGCATTGAACAACCGTAGCCATCAAAATGGCAAAGGGTTCAATCCTTCTTTCTTTTATCTAATTATTTTATATATATATATATATATATATATATATATATATATATATATATATATATATACGTGCATGATTAAGTGTTTGTTGGTTTGTTTAATTGTTTTTGTTTGAGTGCAGCCAGTCAGATTGTTCATTAAAACCCTTTCTAGAAAAGCTTTTGATTTTTGGAGAGAAAAAGTTTTCTTTGGAAAAAAAAAAGACTTTTTCTTTTTTTGGCCCTTATTCTGACGTGTTTATTAGAAACATCTAGGTTCTGGATAATCTACATGATGTCATAAATAGAATTTATTCTGACCATATTTATTCTTAAATGGATTTTTTTTCATCCTGACTTCAAATTTTTACGTTACGGTTGTTCAATTATTGACTGTGGTGGCAAGTTCATTATTTCTTTTTATGACCTTAAAGAATTTTTCTCAGTATCATAGTAATGACTATCACTCTCATGGTCCATACTTCTAAAGATATCGAAGATCGTCTTGATAATTTTCTGGAATCTTTCTCTCTTTCCTTAAATCTTCTCGGTGATACAGGTTTTCCACTCTATCTGGATGTGGGGCGTTCTTTTAAAAACCAATTGTTGTCGAAATGGCGCTGGGCGATTCTCACAATTATTTTTTTTTACATTCGACCACACCAGAAGAACTTAATACCAAGTGATAAGCAACAGACCCATTTACCAGAAAATTGTTTGTGAGTTCAATCCTCACTGATGGTCCGCTTATTTTCGCTTCTTGTCAGAGGAAGCAGGTTAGTTCATATCTACACGCGCGCTTGCTGTAGATCAATGCTTAGCAAGTTTGTCTCGCCGACTGTTTGAGAGTTGATCTGAACATACAAAGAGCCCTTCTTTTGTGGCCTTGAGCCAGAATAAGCTGACTTCATTACCTTCATTTGTAGTGCCTGCTTTGGATCATGTTTAGCAGGTTCATCTCGCTAACCATTGCTGATATAGTCAATTCAATCCTCGCAATGTGCCCCTATTATGTAACTTTATCAAATTCTACCCAATCCCCAGGGAAAACATTCATGGACAAAAAAACAAAAAAACAAAACAGAACAACAAAAAACAAAAACAAAAACAAAACAAAAAACAGAAAAAATACCCAGTTCATAATTCAGTATGATAACGTGGTTGAATTTACGTGCACATAAATTCTAAGCAACAATATTCGGCACGAGACAACGCTGTACTCAGAGACAGCAGTTGAAATGATTGCATCATGCGCTAGCCTCATTCGAGCGCCCGATCCTTTTGTGTTGTGTCGATTATGCTATTTTCCAATGCCATGAAACCTTTATATAATAAAACAGGTACGAACCGTATCAAGGTTAAAGAGAATCACCCTCAATATCTATCGAATCACCATAGACCCCAAACGGCCCGCTTGACCAACCTACCATGTGGACTAAAGATTCTTTTTTCTTTGTTGGTCTCAGTTTGTATACGTGTGTGCGTTTCCTGGCGCTTCTGGTCACATTTTAGGGGCTACAACCTTGCATGAGTACACCACTCGGCATCGTCTAAAACCCCTTTTTTTCTCTCCTTCAGAAAACTACATTTTTGATCTCTATGTTCATGTAGGGACCAACATTTTTTTTAGATAATCGTTGATAAAAGATCCATTCTTTTTAGATAATTTTAGATATTTTTTAAAAAGTTAATTAGTTCTGGTTTATGCGTGGGTTACAGTAATTCATTTATACGAGGTACCGATATCTATTGTATTGTAAAGTCAAAATGTAATTAGTATCGTTTTGTAATCTGCGTCTATAAAAATAGTTTTCAGTTTTTAAATAGTCTAAACACAAGTTTTCAAAGAGACGGTTACATCCCTTTCCTTACACCCTGTATAAGTAGATCTATCTTCTACCCGTGATCTCTTGTTTTATGTTTTATGAATGCTTTCGAAAACATTTCCTATTTTTCCAGCGCTGTTCACGTGTTTCAGTCCCATTGTTTCCTTGTAATAATGTTTCTTTTTTATACTAAAGAATCCGACTGGACCAATTCGTCCTACGCACATTTTCGGGATCTTTCAGTATTCTCTCCACTTTGTTCTTGTGAGTGGGAGATTACACAGACTCGTTCTTCAAATTCTCTATTTACCATAAAAATCTACCACGCCCTCACCCCTGCGTGTTTTTTGTCCTCAGTCGCCCCCCCCGCCTTATGGTCAAAATAGGCTGCTCTAGTCTGGACAGCCTCAAATCTTCTCGAATTTTCCACCCCTAGTGTTTAGCTACGATTATTCCAACTAGGCCAATGATCACAGACACGATCTTATCTTCATCTTTCAAAGCTTTTACGCTATGCAATAGTCTCTGTAGTTCCCAGTAATTGTTATACTCCAGGCCAAGTCGGAGGCTGAAGTTGACTTGGTTTTTTTCTTATTATTGTAACATCAACAACAACAACATTCTTCACCTATTTTAGGGGAGTAAACTTTCCACTGCTTGTCTAACTCGTCAAGTTGAACCAAACCCGCCTGTAAAATTACCAATTCCCCTAACGTGATTTGAAATCACAACCATGTGATTCCAAGACGACCACTCCGACCAATTGAGCCAATGTGACAATTCTTTCACATCCACAAATCTGTTTATCATAAATACAACGCTTAGGTTGCAGTAATTATCTTCCCTTGATATGACCCTGTAGCAGTCAAGCTACCATTGATTTTGGGCTAGTTTTTCTTTCATCTTATTTCTATTGCGTGTTCACACCCGGCAGGAAGCAGACGTAATAGTCTTAGGTTGTCTGAATTTATTACATGAAACATTATCATTATTATTAATGTTTGACCAATTTTCTTTCATCTGATTTCTGTTGCCTTTTATCGCAACTCACATGTTATTTTTCTATGACTGTTGACATAGGAAGCCTATTTCCCTTCCATGCAGTCTTCCTTACTGTTTCCTCGTCGTCTGTCATTTTCTGTGACGAACGGTTGTTATGTTCTCTCCCCCCCCCTCTTTCTCTCTGTTCTATTTTGCTTATTTTGTAATTCTCAGTCTCCGAAGCTGATGAATACTTCTTCTCCTTTTTTCTTCTTTACACATAGTCTGTCAATATCATCTCTAGGTTGTAGGGCCTTGTGACCAGATCCCAGTGTAACACCGTTCTTACCCAGTTATGTATTATAATGGGCTGGCACTTGCGGAATGTCGTTTCTAAATAGTTAAGAAGAGGGATGATATAAGCAACATAAGAACAGTTAAATATTCGGTCATTTTTCGAGTATAAGGCGAACAGAGTAATGGGACAGACCAAGTATATATTCACTTATAGAAACGAGGGATCGTTCCTTGTATTATAAAGAATTACGTCCACCAGCACTTTAGATACTGCGTTCGAGCCTGCTCACCGTACAAGAACTAAGATGAAAAAAAAATCTTTTGGAAAGAGTCCAGAGACGAGCAACAAAATTTAAATCGTATGAGCTACGAGGATATGTTAAAGGAGTTGACATTGATGAAAAAAAGGAAGGATCTTCAGAGAAATGTTTATAATTATGCACAGTATAGAATTAAAAAACCCTGATGTATTTTTTAATCAAAAAAGAGCACGAGAGACCCAGAAGCCGAGCATATATGCTGGAAGTAAACAGGAGAAGATTGGATATCAGAAAATTATTTGTTAGCAACAGAGTGGTGGGACTGTGGAATCGATAATCGGAATACGTAGTAATATCAATGAATGCGAATGAGTTTAAAGAGAATTATCATGTTTATCAAACCATCGTTAACGCTAATGTCCATGACTGAAATATTGTGTAAATATGATTATTTTATGTATGCTGTATAATAAAAGCACCAAATGTTTCAAAATATGTTCCATTTGAAGCACGTCCTCTGCTCGGTGCAGCAAAGCAGAAACTGAGTTTAGTGTTTCACCGTAGCAAATGCCTTAAATGAAACGGTGAAATGGACGCACATGTTTGTCAACGCAAGACGCAACTTGCCAGTAAGGAATGACACGGAAATTGAAGAGGATGAGACTGAAGTTATAGAGACGAATGTTATTTGGTAAACACCACAAGTTGTTGGCAACGTTCAGAGGTTGATTTCATTTGAACGAGAGAGAGAGAGAGAGAGAGAGAGACAGACAGACAGACAGACAGACAGACAGACAGACAGACAGACAGAGACAGAGACAGAGAGAGGTATAAAAGAAAGATAGGGGGCAAGATTAAACATAAAAGTCAGAAAACTATAGGAAGAAAGGAAGAGAGGAAGAAAGAAAGAGATGGAGGAGTGCGAAAAAAAGGAAGAAGTATGAAATACAGAAAACAGAAAGGAAGAAAAGAGAAAGGAAGAAGGAAAGAAGTAAAAACGAGAAATAAAGTATGAAGACAGAAAAACATAGAAAGAAAGAAAGAAAGAAAGAAATCGATGAAAGATCAAAGAGAGGTCGATTAAAACCTCGAACAAAATATCACCCATCTGAAGCAATAACCTTTTTTCCAGTGATCTTCCATCATAAATCCAGTGAAACACGAATTATGGCTTCCCTATTATTGCACTATCTATTATGGATATGAAGTTAAAAATGCTTCGACAGTTGAACAACCAGCGAACAAAAATGAAAAAAAAAAGTCACTGCTAGGAGCTGCAACAGCTTTGTTAGAAACCGTCAACCAAAACTCTTATTCAAACTGTCAAAATATATTTTTCAGTTTTCATGTTGGCTGACTCAGATATATATATATATATATATATATATATATATATATATATATATAAACCATGAGTACAACCAGCACAAATGGAACTAATTCAACATCTACTCATCATTATGTCTATAAAAATCGCTTTCTTTCTTTCTTTTTTTTTCGAATTCCCCCAAATAGGTTTTTAGAGTGTGTTTCTGCGTGTCTGAGTGTGGTAAGGGCAGTTTACAATGTACATTTACGCTAAATCAGTCCTTAGTTTGTTCCGATTTGTTTTTCGGAAATGTAGACTTTTCAGTGATCACTGCCAAGCAAAAGGTGAGAGAAGTAACTTATTCATTGATCACCCCTTCTTTCAATGTTTTACTTGATCACCCCAAAACTACATGCTTCCAAAGGACGATGGTCACATTCATTAATTTCGTTACCATTGCTTATAAAGTACATGATTTTCGGAAGGGTAGGAAAGTGTTGGAGTGAAAACTCGTTCTAAACACTAGGTAAATGGTTCTCAACCCTTTTGTGCTCATGGCACCCTCTTCATCATATTTCAGAATGTCATTTTTCTCGTCCTGGATTATCTGACAAAAAGAGTGCATCCCAAATATCATCATGCATACATTATTGAAAATTCTATATTAGCATATATACTCTTGTAGAGATTCTTTTTAAAAAGGATAAGCTTGGCTGCACTAGGGTCAACCCTCGCCTCATTAGAATCTAAATGGTAAGCAAACTAGAATTCATTTCTCCATAAAATATCATTACAAAGCTACGTATCTCATTTCGAGTCCTTTACTTGTAGTTCCTGCAATAAAACGAGTCGACCTGAGTTGGGAGAGTGAATTCGTATTCAGTTTCTGCATTCGTAACACTTATTCGTGCCGTTATGACGTCACTAGTTTTGGTGAAGTCATCATTTTGGGGATAAACGAAAATAAAGTCATAACCCAAATAGTAAGAGTTTGACGATATTATTTTTCATTACAGAAATTCAATGTTTAAAAAAAAAAATACCGAGAACTCGCAAACGCAAATTGAAACGACGTGACGTCATTGCATCATTTTTCTTCTCCCCTCTCTTTCTTATTTTTGAATTCAAAAGTCTTAAATTCAAATGTCTGACAAATTCAAGATAATAAAGTCAACTCTTTGAGTTTGACAAAAAGTACTTCAACTACAAGAGCTGTGTTAAAAATCAATATTCAAACAGTTTCAATCTACCATTTTGTGGTCTAAATTCCCGTCCTGAAACCCTAAAATTCCCACATGGGCCGAATTCCGCCCTGGTTGAGAACCTCTACACAAAGCGAATGTTTGATTAGCGTGCATAAACTCACACAAATCAAATAACCTATTTTTTAATATACGGTATAACGCTTCAAGTCGGTTAAGGCTATATGAGTGGAGAGATGGATCTGTATTGCCCGGGTGGAGTCAGGCTTAGAGTTGGGAGAGGGAGTCTTCGGGGTGTTAGAGGGGGTAGATACCAACATTCGTCACGCAAGGCCGACCCTAATGTAAAAAAAAGGGAGTTCTCCTTTTATTATTTTGTTATTTATTTATTTATTTTTGGCAGTATTTCATTGTGATTATTTTTGGAGGATCGGGTTCGTGTTAGCAAATTCATACTTGACTTCAGACAATGTACAACGATTCGACGAAAAGAAGCGTCACTGGCACTCCATCACATCTAACTGCTACCACCACCACTCCTCCTCGACATCGTTGTAGCCGGTTATATACATTTCATTTTTCCATTTGCAATGTTTGTCTGTCAGTCTATCAAGCAATCATTCAAGAAAGACATACGTCCTCCCCAACCACACAGAAAAACGCAAATGGATGAAAAAGTATACGTACGTCAATACGCACGCACACACACACACACACACACACACACACACACACACACATATATATATATATATATATATATATATATATATATATATATATAAATCAAGAATACAATATAATATGCTATGATATAATACAATATCCGATGTGTGATGGGTTTAATTCATAAAGTGCTCGATACATTTAACATCAAACATCAAGTTGAGCTAAAAATAAATCGAATCATTTGCCTGAAGGAGCCCAAACAGGGCAGGAAGATGAAAGTGTTTGTGTAGCGAAACCCCTACTTCATTATATATATATATATATATATATATATATATATATATATATATATATATATATATATATATATATATATACTTATGGAATCCTCCCTACAAATTTAGGAAACACAGCATTGCGTAATCTTATACACGCACCATTTTCTTACGTTAAATTTTGTCGGCGTTGTGATTTGAATTAAAAAAAACATAGCAATTGTAATACATTTGCATTCTAGATTAAAAAACTATTTCTACTCCGCTTGTCAAAGGATTATCAGAAGAATACTGATGGTATCTAATCATGTCAATAGTCAAGTTCAACGCTATAAGGTTAGATATTAGTGAACACTCATTAAGTCTGGAATTGGAAATAGAGACGCTTGAAAGAGATTTATACTGAGGATTCCGTAAGTATTTATAATTGCTCTATTTTATTAGAAATATTGAGAATTTTTATTCTGAACACAACTTCATATCATTATACGTTTGAGTGTCAGTATGCGTCCATGTACATATCAAATATATATTTTTGTGAGTCGGCCCTTTTTACTTGACAAAAAAGATCTTTTGTTATTCAGGGTGGAAAATGACTCAGTGCCGTGTACGCACTTACACTGATACGTATACATATGTTCAAGTGCGTGTGTGTGTGTGTATGTGCGTGTGTGTGGATGTGTAGGTATATGTTTCTCTATTCTTTACATCAGTCAACCGAGGAAGTCAATAAATCAAATGACCGTAAACCAGTTAAAGAAGAGAAAAAAGAGTGGAATGCTCTTGAACTTTGAGATCCAGACCGACGACCCCATTCAAGCGAGAAGACCAAATCTGATGGTCGTGAACAAGAGAAAGAGAACCTGACAGATCGTAGATGTGACTGTGCCAGTCGACATTGTCCGGGAACTATAGAAACTATGGTACATGAAGGTTAGGGTCGTACCCATAATAATTAGAGTATTCGGAACCGCGCAAAAAATGTATCGAGATTGGATGAATAAGAACGATTAAGTGTAGACTGATAGGGTCAGACTGACAATGATGGTTGCCAATTCAGATTGGATTTTTCAATTTTTCAGTTTTGGAAATAACTTGCAAATTCGAAAACAAAGAGAATTTTCTGTCGGCAATACTAGATTGAACATTAAAATTTGGATAAAAATCTATTAATTGTCAACCCAAAACTGAAAAATTAAAAAAAAAAGACCAACAAAAAACAAAAAAACAAAAATATCTAAATTGGCAAAACTGCTTGGGCGTCTTGTTGCTGCGGGTCCCATTGCCCAATCAAACAACCCTAGGGTGGGGTTTGTGAAAATACGGAAAAGATTTGAGATAAGAAGTCTTGCTGTATCCTCCTTATTCACCAGACTTTTCTCTTACATACTATCACCTTTTCAAGCATTTTGAATTTAATATTCATTATAAATAGGGAAGTCATAATGTGTGACCAGTAAACATGATGGATTCCATTGAGGTAACATCTCATCATCAAGGAGGATCGTTGCGAAAAGCTTATTGCTTCGAATGAATCATTTTTTTGTTCAAGTTTTCATTCGATCCTTCTTTGTTTTTTCATCGATGTGTTTCTTTCTTTCTTTCTTTCATACTTCTTTCTTTCTGTTTTCTCTCTTCCATTTTAGAAACCGTCAATCAACACTGTCACCGAGAACTGTGAAAATAGGTTTCTTCAGTTTTAAGTTGGTCATGCTGGCCGGCTGGCCATGCATGTATGTATGTATTTTTTCAATTCAAACTTTCTGGTGAACAAAAGCCGAGACAAGTAACTTATCCCTTGACCACCCTCATTCTAACTTTAATTGATCGCCCTCAACCTGGCATGCTACCAAAAGACATCGGTAACTTGACGGTTTCTATTAAGTGAATAACCAGACCAGCTTTTCTTTTTTTTCTTTTAAAGGAAATGAACGTCTAAACGTTACCAACAACTTGTACTGTTTAGCAAATAAAATTCAATGTTATATCTTCAATTTCTTCATCATTTCTTACCGGCATGTTGCGTCTTGCCTTGACAAACATGTGCGTCCATTCCGCGGTATTATTCAAAACAATATAAATAGCTACAGTGAAGCGCTAAACCCAGTGTCTATACATCTCTATGAGATGCTTTTTGGTCGGTCTGCCGGTCAGTCTCATTTATGTTAAACAAAAGAATTAGAAAAGAAGGAAAAAGTGTCATAAAAATAATATCTATTCTGATCAATTTTGTACCAGCTGCTAATAATATCATAATAAAATATCCAAGGTCCATATTTTTGTATTTGAAAGAAGCCAAAAATAGCCAAAAATCGCCAAAAATAGCCATTCCCGATCTTTACTGAAAATTATATTTGCAGAATATTTCCATATTGCACAATTTTGCAAGTATAAGAATCAATTGACTGGAAGAAATGCTACTTGCTCCTGCTACTACTACCACTGACGGTGGAAGCATCGTTGAACTTATGGTTCTCGTTTTTCACAATCTAAAGGAAGGGCGAAAGAGTTAAGGTAGCTCCTGATCTCTACAATAGATTCCCCACGAGTTTCCGGCTGAAACCTATGGATCCAAACAACAAAGACAGGGCTACTAGTCTGCAATATTAACTGCTTTTTGAGATCAAATATATAAGGGTGCCTATCACAGAGCAATAACTAGTTAGTATCACATATCACTCACTTTGTATTGAGCTCGATCCTCATTGGGTGCCACACACTGCTGGCCCTAGGCCAGACCATGCTATATCAAGTATATACCATATGAAGTACTTTATCGTCGGGTGTTCGTTAGAAGTAGTTCAGTGTGGCACGAAGCAACGTGTTGAGTAACAAGCGAGGATCGGACTCGCTACGGTAGTAATAACTTGCGAGACTGGTTTACAAAGCACACCTCTATGGATTGAATCACAACCTACCAGAGCCGAACACTTGACCACTGAGCCATGGTGATATGTTTTAGAGATACTAGCAGCCTGTAATATTTGACTCATTCACTCGCCTCACTTGTCAACTCTCTTTCAGGCTTCTTCTCATGTTCTCAGCTATTTCGACCGCTTGCCGAGTTGAAAAACTAAGATCTTTTATGCCGTTTCTTTTGTATTTTTTTAAAAGAACCTTTAAAAATATTCAACTGAATCGTTATCAGGGGTGGACTGAGCAGGACGCCACCTCCAACCCAATAAATATCTTGTCGTGCGAATTCCAAAGACGACAATGTAAATGTATCCCCCTTTGTAACTATTTTCTTCGCAAAGTTTGTTTATCAGACCGCTCTATGGAGGATCAGGAAAGGTAAAACGATGAGATTGAAGTCACCATAGTTCATTTCACTTAATATGATTCTTTTATTTCAGGCGTGAGTAAATTTTCTCTGCATAAGTATTTCGGTCGAGATAATTTTTTTCTATGGCGGGTAAACTTTCCCTCAAATTCGACCGGCGGTCAAGTTACTTAAAAGAATCTTAGAGACTACTTAAAGTCTCGTTAAAAAAAATTAAATTTTTCAAAACTGTGATGAGGCATTGATCAATGTGTCCGTCAAGAGAAGGAGAAATATTCTTTCTGATATTAAATTGCCCTTATCTTTACGTAATTAGTTGTATACAGCGTCAAAATGAAACTCGCTGTCATGGTCAATGATTGAACAGCAGTAGCGTCCGAATTTCAAGTTATGTGAAAATATCCTATCGGAGAATAATTGTGGTCAGAATAAAATATGTTTATGACATCGCTGTCGTTTTCCACTGGAAAACATATAAAAAAGAATAAAAAAAAGTCTAGAAACATCTAGATTCTGGAAAATGTAAACGATATTGATAAACCCGTCAAAATCATGATCATCATGATCATCATCATCACCACCACCACCACCACCATCATCATCATCATCATCATCATCATCATTAGCAGCAGCAGCAGTATACTCTTAGCGTCCTCCGAAAGACAAGGTCCTTCCCCAAGATTCGCTAGACCTCTCAATTATGAGCATCACGGAGCCAGTACTTTCTGAATTCATCCAGCTAGTCACTTTCAGTCGGCCAAAATATAAAGCCCCTTGAAGATTTTTTTTCGAAAAATTGAAAAACATTTTTTAGAAGAGGTTTAATGGAGTACTGATGCCAGTTTTCAAGTCCGAAGACAAAATGGTATAACCAGGAGCGCTGGAGTACACACAAACACACAACCACATAATCACACAAACACACGTGTATATAAAAAGTTAGAACCTTGCACCATCTTTGATTCACAGTTCTATCTATTACACGAGTAGTTGCAGACAAGGCATAAGGCTGTCCCGTCAAACTCTCTGTGTGTCTCTATCCCTCTCTGTAGCCGCAGCCCCTTCTCTGTCTTTCTGTCTCTCTCTCTATATATATATTTGTCGCTTAGCGAGAAGAAATGATAACAGATGTAGTAAAAGGCTAACCAATTGGTGCCCATGGGGCAGAAAATGCGGTAGGAAGAGACCAGATACAAGATAGAGGGATGGGATAGAAAATTTGCTGAAGAGAAATGGTAAAGATCAACGCAATCGAGGTCGTCATGGAAAGAGATGGGAAAGTCCTTTGTCCATCATTGGACTTAAAACGGACCATATATATATGTATATGTGTGTGTGTGTGTGTGTGTGTGTGTGTCTGTGAGTGTGTACAGTCCACACCAATGCGGCTAAGGGGTGTGGGGCTCTCAAAATGTACTTTTTATGATGTCTAGGAAAAACATTTTCGTGTTCGTCAAAACCCTTGTGAAAGTTTTTAGTGGGAAGTTCAATTTGCTGTGTAGGTTTAAGCCAAATTGATCCTTTAATTTGAATCCTGTAGGATTCACGCTGAGTTTTTTCTTTAGTGATCACTGCCCAACAAAAGCTGACAGAAGTAACTTATCGATCACATTTTTTTCGAATTTCTGATTGATCACCCTCAAGGAAGCATGCTGCCGAAAGAAGTATTTTGCATAATATCAGGGAAATCTTAAAATGTCATCAAAGTTTACCCAGGTATTCAGTGCTTATGCAATCAGTCAACTGTAGGACACCATTTACAAGCCTTTGGAAGACAAATTGAGAAGCTATGAAAATAGATCCCATATGAACTTTACGTAACAGACACAATCGTCAGCATTTTAACAATTGACTTTCTCTGTTTGATCGAGATGGAACAGTGTATTTTTAAAGAAATTAATCAATGAGGATGAAAGGTTGATCTATCATGCGAATATGAAATCAAATAAATTATTGCCAGATTGAGAACAACTGACAACATCTTAAACCTTTTCTGTGCTTTCAATGAAGTTATTCTAGGGTCTTCACTACGGTTTCCAACTTTTCGAAATGGAAATATAGTGAGGGAAGGTTTTGAAGCGCCCCTGATTTTGGGGATTCGGTTAAATGCTTAAAAAAAGCTTTAAATTTGGCCTTTCCTAGATTTTTCTTTCTTTAAGAAATGCAAGAATGATATTAACGTATCTGAAAAATCACCATTTTTCAACAAAAACCTTTCTTCATTACGGTACCTCGTGACACTAAAAAAATTTGAAAAATTATCGACCAATAAACTGTATGGTAACTAATTTCAATCAGATTGCAACTCAAAGGGCAATTTATTGGAATATTGAACATTTACGAATCACTATATAACATAGGGCAACTGACTGAAACATAGAATTTTCCTATTAAAGATAATATGGCTGGCCACGATATTGACAACAACTAAATGCGAGGATCTTTGTTTTTCTAGCAGTATTTTACTTCCTATACTTCCCTGCTGAACTATGTAACTATATGACCCGGTCTCCTGTTTCATCAGTGGTCTCCAGGTATCGGGTTGCATACTAAGGAATACAAGCCTTGCGACAGCAGGGCCAAACACTACTCCCTCTTCGATCCCGACTGAAGATTATTGCTGAAACTCTCGTATTATATACATATACATAGAAGTACCATCTCCTAATAAGAAGAATCTGCTTAGTGACACCAGATACTTGAATCTAACTCGATAGGTTTCTATTTCCTCTTTCACTCTTTTTTTTCTATTTCTCACTATCTCTTTCTTTCTTTTTTTCTTTTTCTCTTCTTTTCTTCATCACTTTTTTTCCTTTTTTTCTTACGTTGATTGATGACATTGGAATAGAATATGTCTCTCTTTTTTTCCCTTCTCTCTCTATCCACCATTTCCAACTTCTCACTCTTTAATCTTAACCGGGAGTCTGAACTTGTTCTAAGTCAGGAAGATCAAGTCAACTTAAATTCGACACAAAACGAGTAGCACTGAAAGTACTGGGGTGGGGATGGGGGGGGGATACATTCTTCTATGCACTCTACTTATTCTTTTCAAAGCTACAAGTATGATACGTACGAGGTCGATCCAAAAGTACCCAGTGCCACCGTTTATTCAACGAGAGATCTTAGAAATATCTCCGGAGTATACTCAGATTTCTACTGCTTGTGGCTGCACAATCTTCAAGAATCGTTATCGAATAAGTGCTATCTTTGTATTTCCTCACACTTATCATCTTCAGATTATCACCCCGATTAGCATGTTTTCGATTGACGCACAAACAATTTTCACCCCCCTACTGCAAAAAAAAAAAAAAAAAAAAAATAATAATAATGATAAATAAATAAAATAAAAATTGCGCACCCTTTCATATATCAAAGAATAGACTCATAATTTATAGTCAATTTTTTTTTCAAAATTCGAAGTCCAAGATTACATTCGTAGATTTCGATTATTTCCAAAGTTCGATGTACGTTATTTCGGTTAATGTGGCAATTTCTGAGATGGCATTAGCTGCGTTAATTGGGAGCGGAGAAAGGTCCTGTACACCATTGGTTTGGATCCACGCAACATTGTGGTCAGCGGTTCCAACAAGTTGAGGATACATGAAAAATTTTCCATTGAATCAAAACAGGAATAGTTCCTCTGTGATTGAAGACATAATTCAAATGAATGATGTCTCAATAGAAGTGAATGGAAAATACAGAGTAACTGAACTCTGTTGCTATGAATTTGAAATGAATGAAAGAGTTGGTCTGTTGGAAACTTTTGCAACTGTCCCAAATAATAAATACAGAATTTGCTGAAAGATAACTTGAAGTCATGCAAAGCCAAGTTTACAATATACTATGAACGGTGCACTGCCGGATAGATGGGATGATGACCTAAATTCAGATGTCGTTCTGTACCATTCAACTCAGGTCTTGCCTTAGTTGGTTGGCTAATAATCTATAGCGGGTAAATACGTAATTGCTATCCTGACATCCTTACACTTCGATGACTGAACAATGATGTTATGAATATATAAGATTAAAAAAAAAGCAAAAAAAAAAACATACTGGAAACTGCTGCATCAATCTATATATATATATATATATATATATATATATATATATATATATATATATATATATATATATATATACATACATTAATAAAAACAATAGATATCGAAATTCCATTTAGTTCCCTCAACTATCCGAAAGTAAATCGATTCTATAAAAAAATGTAAGCTGGAATGGCATAAAGTGAAGAAGCAATTACCATCAATTTGGAGGGATTTTTGAGCGTTCCCAGACCCCCAAATGATGTATACTAGGCTGTGTCGTAATATCTTGGGGTTGTAGCAGGCACAAGAGATCGAGGTGTAGGACAGAAATGATGGATTGGTGTAAAAAACAAATGTGGAAGGATATTTTTGTTTTTCAACTTTTTTTCCTAAAAGTGGAAAAGTTCCGTGAAGCGAACATTCAAAATACAGTGATACCTGGATATATTTTTTTTTACTCAGATAAGCTTACTCAGCCACATGGTTACAATTGTTGGGGCCAGTTCGGATCTGATTCTTGCCACACGTTGGACCTCGCACATATAATCATGTATCTAATATACATTTCAGAAAGTTTGTGGCTCTGTTTTTCTTCTTCGCCCAAACGGTGCAATGTAGCCAGATGTATTAAATTAAGATACCTGTGAATTGTGCAATCTTTAGGAATGAAATAATCTGGTTGAATTGCAACATGATAATAATAGTGTGGGGTCTACGATCGCACTAATCCTTATGATCGTTCATCTATCTATCTCTAGAGTCTAATCAGTATTTGAGTCAGTCAATCTCCAACCGAACGGTGGTCTGTAGCCAAAGATATTGAATTGAGATACCCTTTATTACACGCTTACTTGAAGATTGTTATAAACGTAGTGGAAAAAACATTTAATTTCGGACTTGTTAAAAAACGTTTAGCGGGGAATTCAATAGTTTTTTATTACGCCGGATTTGCTTTCACGAACAACGATTCTGGTTCATCGATAACAACTTTCCAGTCCGAGCAACGCCAGGTATATTGCGAACAAAATAAAACTATTGAAACAAACACGAAAATAAAACCTTAAAACAGTAACTAAAAGAACTGTAGTTACTCACCTGTGAAGGTGTGTAGCGTCGTAACATCTCATGTGTAAACTTTCTGTGTTGGTCGGCGTTTGGAAGTTTGTTAAGAGGGGGCCCTCTTTTGCACAAGTCCTGCTCTGTCTTCACTTGTCTTTTGGTAAGCGTATCCCTCGCGAAATTCGTGTAAGTGTTGCAACTCCTGTTAGGGTCGCCACTGGACAGTGAACCCAGATTACCACAACTCGGCCCACTGGCTTTCTGTCCGACAAAGTCGGACGCGTTCAATAAGGTCTCTTTCGAGTCCACGTCTGGGGGAAAATGGTAACACTGACATTTATTAAAAATAGTGTTATTATTATAATTAATGTTGTTGTCAGTACTTTTGTTTGCTTTGTTGTTGATGTTGTTGTTGTTGTTGATGCTGTTATTATTATTATTAATATTATTATTATTATTAATATTATTATTGTTATTATTATTATTAATATTATTATTATTATTGTAGAGTCTGGGGTTAGAATAATTATTAGGGTTATTGTTTCTGATAATGCCAGGGAAACCTATGTCACACACATCCCAGTTATGTTTGGTCGAAGTGATATCACGTTTGTTGTTGCATTCTATGCAGCATACAGCGGACACGTCATTATCGTCGAGGGTCCGGGGGTGGGGAAAAGTGGGTGTGGTAGCGTCACCCCAACCGTCCGAGCGCCTTCTTTCACAACAACAACAGCAGCAATGCGCTTGCTGTAGTTCACAATGTTGGTGATCAGAGTTATGATAACAATGTTGGTAATGGATCTTATGATCACAACAGAACTGGGGCTGTTGCGTGGGGGGTTGATGGGGTTCGAGCCGGAAGTGGGGCTCCGGTTCCGGCTCTCGGAGAAGGCGGCGGCGAGTTTTGCGCTGATATTGATGGCGGAGGTGGTGGTGATGGTGGAAACAGAGGCCGCCGCTGGAGCACTTGTTTCCGGGGGTCGGGTTCGTCGGCGAAGTTGTGGAGCTCGCGGAGTTGCTCGTAGTGATCGCCGTCGTCGTGGTCGCAGTGGTAGTGATCCTGATAGTGGTACTTCTGCGGCAGTGGCTGATAGCACTGTCACTGTAGCTACTGCTGCTGGTCGTGATGTCACTGCAATGAGGAGTCTTGTTGATTCTGTCCTTTGATTTATTGTTGTTCTTCTTATTATTGGTGGGAGTGGTGATGTGGTCGTGAGATAACCGAGCCTCTCCTCCTTGTCTCTTCATGACCGTAATACCAGATGTGGGTTGCAGACCGTGTCTGTCGTAAAAGCGGACCGCCACGGGCGAGCTGATCCCGTAACTTCGATTGGAACCCGCGCGTTGGCGTTGTTATCAATGTATCTTAGTAGTTGGGCCCGAAGTGAGAGGCCTTTTCTGAACTTATTTTCCTGCTCGTACTGGGAAACTCGCTGCTCGTGATACAGAGACTGTTGATCTGGTGGAGTTTTTGAACGAAGATGCGTGTCGTCAGCGGGTCGGAAGGGAAGCGTCGCCGACCTGGGGTTGTCCTGCTGGCCCTCGGGTAGAACAGCTCCCTTTTCTTCCATCACCAGGTGCAGAACACCACCTTCGGGGTCATCCGATGGGTGTGCGCTGACGGTGATGCGGGAAGAGACTGCGGCCGTATTAGACACGTCCTCTTTCTTGTGGTGGTCGTCGTGGTCTCCCCTGTGGTCCTTATCGTCGGGTAGGGTGAAAATGGAAATATCCCTTATTATTACGGAAAGTCAGAAATGCAGTTCATTCATTTTCCATTTTCTGTGTGCCTATTCATTCATTTTTTTTCGTGTGAGAAGTATTTATTAAAAACTTTAGATTTATAACTTATTTTTTATTTTATTGGATAAAAATCAACTTTCGAATTTAATTTAATAAATATTTAATTATTTATTTGTAGCCAAGTTTTGATATAACAATTCTGAAAGCTTCAAACGAGTCTTTCAATTGGACGAGTGTGTTTATTTGTGTATATGCGAGCACCTGTACGTTAATATCTACACGTACGCGTGTTTTATCCACCAAAACCCGTGATTGCCAATTTTAAAACAAGTAAAATAAATACAATGAATAAATAAAGACGTGGAATATAACCTTCCTAAAGATGTCATTCAACAATACTAAAAGATGGTTTTGAAAAAATCTCTTAGAATAGAAGCTCTTGTTCAGGATGGTCCGAACAGAATCCTCTCGGTGCGTGGATTGATATCAAGTGAAAGAGAGAGGCGGAGAGAGAGAGCATTAGTGATTTGAGATCCGCCTTCTCTTGTAGAAAAGTGTGTTCTGCAGGGGATGGGGGTCTGCAGTGTTTGGGGTGGGGTCCGCAGAGGTGGATGGGATAAGTGTTGATTCTACTCTTTTTTTTTCTTTTTTTTCTTCTTCTTCTTTTTCTTTGAAGTGATTTTCTCTCCTTCTTTCACTCTCTCTTCTGTTGTGGCTTCTTTTTGAACGTTTGTCTTTTAAAGAAAATCCTTCACTTCTGTAGAATTGTTACGGCGTAAAACAGGAAAGACCTACAAAGAAAAAGAAAGAAAGGGGTCATCATTCATCAACAGCATTTGTTCTTGAATAAAGACGGTATTTATAAAAACCCTCTGAACCCTTATAAACCTATACACGAGTAAGTGAACAATCTATCTATTTATCTATCTATCTATCTATCTATCTATCTATCGATCTGTTCATATCTATCATAGTTTGTTCATATCTATCTATCTATTTATCTATCACTCCTACCTTTTCTCTAACATTCTCTCCCACACGTCTTATATCTTGCTAAACGTTCATCAACATGAAAAGAGAAATCTACAAATCCATCGAGTGATATATCAATTGACCAAACCATACATACATTTAAATTGGTCAAGTTACCCCATTTCGTACCTACAGTTATCACACACGGGTTCATATACAAAAAGGACAGAAGAAAATGCACATTCGCGGTCACTGACTTACAGACGCGTGCCTGCACAGGGTTCGCCATTTTGGCCATTTTATGGCCAAATTAAACAAATTTGGCCTTTTTTAATAGGCATCTGGCCATGATATTTTTGGTTTGGTCATATTCAATTTTTGACATATTTTTGGCATTTTTAAAAATTTCCTTCCAACCTTTTCCAAATTTTTTTTGCTCTTAAGACCTTCGTTTCTATATGAAATTTGTCAGTTTGGATATAAGTCAGTTGTCGAAGGTGATGCAGCGAGGTTCTATTTACAAAGTAATTGTAATGTTAACTGGCCCCCCCTCATTTCCTGCCATTCGTATGGAACCAAAATGTTTGTTGCACTAGTATTTCAAATAAATTGTCCTTTGTGTGTGCACGGCAGAACCGCAATTCTTAAAAAAAAATTTGCGTGTTTTGGGCCAGAAACGTATCTATCTGGTAACCCTGGTCTGTTCACGTGTATAATACTGAGTGGGTGGAAAGAAACTGACTATTGGAAATTGGTTATCACTTTATTACATATTGGTCGATTGTAGTCAAACTAGTTTTACTTTGGACCAAATATCAAATTAATTGACGCTACTGTAAGTGTCAAAATAAATAATTGTTTCATAAAAATATAGCTATATTTACGAAAGTTGAACAACTGCAGCCAGCAAAGCTTTTTTTATATTTAAGGGGCTTTATCCTGACGGATTTATTAATAACACTTAGATTCACTGATTGAAAGAAAGAAAGAAAAAATGTGAAATAATGAAAAAAAACAAACAAGCAAGACGAATATTATTAAAAGTGAAATAAATACTATGAACAGGTCTGGTTGGTCACTCAATAAAAACCGTAATTCAACAACGTACCATGTTGGGGGTGATCAATTGAAGAAATAATGAAGAAACTGATGATCGATGCACATGTCACTTCCCTGGCTTTTAGTTGGACAGTGATCACTGAAAAGTCTGAATTTACCCCCCTCCCTCCCCTCAAAAACGAGAGTGAATGCTACTGGACACAAACCTTGAGATCAAATTAGCTTAAACTTACATTGCCAGCTGGGCCCCACCTCCCACTGAAATTCTCTTTTGCGGGGTAATTTTCCAAAAAAACAAAATAAACAATGTTTCCTTTCCGAGGCATAGTTAGAAGCTGGTGAAAGATTCACCCAAGGGGGAATGAAATCATTTTGTGGGTAGATCAAATTAAATGGGTGAATTAAAAGGGTTTGAAACATGTAAGGTGGATGGCTTAATCTACTCATCAAATCACTGTAACCTTAAAGATGGCCCATCCGACCAACCAGCCAAGTGGGCGACAGAGTTTTATCTCTCCAAGTGTCCACGCACAAGTGTCTGTGTCCAGGAGCTTCTGAACATATTGGGGGGGGGGGGCTACAACCTTGAAAATGTGCATGAAGTACTCCATTAAGCTTCATCTAAAGATCTTTTTTCTTTCAGGGGTCCTTATGGTCCTTATGGTCGTTTTGGACTTGCAATGCCCAAATCTTGAATTTTACAATTTTTCATAAAAAATCTATTAAAAAAAAATTCAATTGATTTCAGATAATTAGTTCCAGCACTCTTTCAGGCAACAGTGATCAATTCATTTGCATTTTGAGAATATAATTTTAAGTTCCAAGTCTGTTGTTTACTAACTTTATTCGTATTATCTGGATATTCTAAAACTTTTGTTGTCAACAAGAAGCCGTCAAGGCGAGACATTTAAAATAAACTTTCCCTAATTGTCATAATATATTGATTACTAATTTTATGTGAACAAGAACAATTATAACTCTCCATCACAGTCAATAAATGAACAAAAGTAGCCACAACTTTTTTTAATAAGTCTAGTAAAAAAATCCATCTGAGAATAAATATGGTCCGAATAAATTCTATTTATGACGTCACTGACATTTGGATTCGGGAGATGACCCAATCAAAATAAGGCACCCAAAAGGTCGAAAGCTCCCCCCCCCCGAAAAAAATTCTCCCAAAAACATTTTTAGAAAGGGTCAAGTGGAATACTGGTGCCAATTTTCAAGTTCGTAGACAAAACGGTATGGCCAGGCGCTTTGGAACAGACAAACAAACAAACAAACACACAAAGACGGGCACATATAAGAAAGGACGTAAGTCCTGCCATCTCTGATGGCTACGGTTGTTCCATGAGTTGATTTATGATTTTTGCACTTGATACAAACTGAATTAAAATTATGCCCAAAGGAAGATAAGACGTAAGTGATTTAAAAATTAGGTAGAAACAGGTCTGGTAAGTCACTCAGTAGGAACAGTCGAGCCATCAACATCTTTTGGCAGCATGCCGTATTGGGGACGATCAATGGAAATATTTGAAGGGGTGATCAATGAATAAATTACCTCCCTCGCCTTTTGTTAGGCAGTAATCACGAAAAAAGTTTAAAAAAAAAAACAAGCAGGCACAAACCAGGTACCAATTTAGCATAAGCTTACACTGCAAACCTGACCCTCCACAAGAAAAAACAAACTATATGGGTGGTTAAAAAAAATTGTTACCATGGTAACGAGTGAATGTTGAAATTTCCAGCCTGCCAATTCCATCGGTGGAAACTGTCCGCGTGCATACAAAGCCAGCCAACTGGATCAATTTAGGAACTGAAGAAACCTATTTGGACAGTTTTGATTTACAGTTTCTGAATATCCATAAGTTGGAATAAAAAAAAAAAGACAAAAATGACTCTTTATACCCGGAAACTTTGACAAATACCAAAAGGTGAACCAGACTGATATAGTTCAAGCTAGTGTGGCGTGTTTAACCCTCTCGGGTGCCCTACAGGTGTCTGCACTGAGCCAGACTTAATATTACTAAATATTCGAAGGTAACTATCGTGGCTTGATATTAAGTAATCCCGCCTCGCCGATCAATTCCATCATGTTGTGTGTTGGGACTTAATTTGCAGCTTCACCAAACTAATCTACGCTTCTTAAATAACAATACCCACGAATCAGATAATCGTACACAATAATGAACTTTGAAAATTTTGAAATTGTGTCTCAGTGTGAGAAATGATCAACGAGCTCGTCTATCTATCACTCCCGTGTTTAGCAAATTTTGTCCTCACTGGGCGTCTCACACTTATGGCCTTGTGCCAGACTAAGCCGGGCTGGGTCGACTCGCCACAGGGTAATGGTAAGTCGACCAGAATATCATTATTAAGACGTGAGTTCAATCCTAACAGGGTGGCTCACACTTGTGACCTTGATTCATACTTAGGCACTCTATCGATGTTGATTATTACCGATTGTATCTGATTATAACTACAGTGTAATGAGTTCGATCCTCACTGGGCGCTCACACTTGTGTAAAATTAAGCTATGATTAATAAATAAACTGCAGGGAAACTACTCATTGAATAATAGTCAACAAACTAGTCTAACACTAGCAAATTGTTAGTACTCGATAGTGATTTCGATCTTCAGTGAGTGCTCCAAAACTCGTGATCTTGTACCTGACTGACGTAAGCTTAGGAAAATTCAGACGGAGAGGGAAGAAAGGTAAGGTGTTGGATTAGCAGATCTGTTTTAAGCTCCGGTCAGATGGGGAACATAAGCCCCATTTCAAGCTGTCTTTTACGTATTTTTATGATCGTTACTAAATACATATGATTTATGTATGGGTTCATACATGTACTCGTAGTGTACATGATGTATTCATAAGTAGCAGGGCAGAATGTATAAACAATTGTGTATAAAGCCTAAAGGACAGCATTAAACAATAAAGCTAAAAACGGAACAATTAATCTAAAACATAACAACTCTGATTAGTCATATAGAAAATAGAAACTGTCATACGACCAACATCTTTCGGTAGTATGCCGTGTTGGGGGTGATCAATCAAAAAATTGGAAAAAGTGGTTGATCAATGAATGTTTTACTTCCCTCATCTTTCGTCGGATTACTAAAAAGTGAATTAAAAAAAAAAAAGAAAAAACGAAGCTAGCACAAACCAGTGACCAATTTAGCGTAAATTTACATTGAGAACTGAACCCCCACTCCAAATCTATTTTCGGTGGGAGGGGGATGATTTAAAAAAACAAAAAAACAAGAACAGAAAAAAGATTTTTCGAGGCATAATAAGGAGTAAATGTTGAAATTTTCAGCCCTGTAGCTCTTTTGGTGCAGCCTGATCGCATGATACATACATAGATAGCCAACACAGCCAGTGTTTTACAGTGTTTGCGACGGGTTCAGTTGACGCCTTATAACGAGGTATCTCTTATCAACAAATATTGAAACTTCTCAAAGTGATAGCATTCATTTGCTGTCAGAGTGAAGCTCCCTGAAATTTAATAAAGAGTTGCACATAATGAATTTGAAACGAGTTGGTTTCGGGTTTATTAGAGACTGTCAACCAAAACAGTTGAAATAGGTTTCTTCAGTTTTCAAGTTGATCTGGCTCGCTATGTAGGTATGTATAATAGGCTGCAATAATGAAACCAGAAAGCTGAAAACTAAAACATTTAATCCTCATCATATCAAGAAAAAAACGTATGTATTATGATATGCAAGACAAGCTTTATGACTCCCGTTTATGTCCGGGAAGAGAGGGAGAGGGTTAGATTGTAAAGAGGTTTTTGAAAGAAGTTTAATTCAAAATGTAAGTTTATGCTAAATTGGCTTCCCTCTGTTTTGACCAACGTTGAAAAAAGAAAACAGAAATGAGAAGACAGGTCGGATGAATGAAGAAATGAAGGAAAGAAAGTGCAAATGAAAGAAGGAGATAAACAGCGCGAATCGAGTAAATCAGTAAATGAATGAAATAAGCAGAACGAATGGATGAATGAATGAAGGACGGAAGGAAGAAATAAAGGAATAAAGGGAAGAAGAAATGGAGGAATGAATGAATAAAATGAAATGAGAAAGGAAGGAATGAATGATGAAAGGAAGAAAGCGATGAAGGAGGGATTAAATGAAGTAAGGCAGGATATAATAATATTATGCAAACGAACCCCAATGCTACAAGACTAGATGTCCGCACATCTGTTGTGAGTTGCGGTAAGCAAAACATAGAGACAGTTTAAATAAGGAAGGTTTTTTTTTTTTGTTATAAAAGTAACGTAAAAGTATTTGATAAGATTTAAACTGACCATAGAGGAAGCTGTAGAGACGTTGTATTAACTGCATTGATAGTGTGAATCGCATCAATTGTGTTTGTTATGGCGATCTCTCTAGTTGACACGGGCTCAAGTTGTATTGTTGTTGTCAGAAACAGTGATTCGTTGATGCCTTGACATTGGAGTTGTAGTTCGTCGGTGTGGATGTTATGAATGACAAACTTACAAATAAATGGGCGGGTCGTACCTCACACTAGATGGCGTGAACAAGCCAAAGTTAGCGCTGCACTGATCGGGGGTTGGCTGGGCACAAGGGACTCATTGAGAGAGGTGGGAGGGAAAAAGCAGAATATGAATGAAACGAGGAGACTGCCTAACGATACATTGTAGAGTGAATGTGATTGTCTGAGGACAGAGGCGCCTTGCCGAAGAATACGGCTTAGCAAGCTAGTCTCACAGATCAATATTACTATAGTGAGTTCAATCCTCATCGGATGCCTTGAGATTTAAGCCTTGTGCCACACTAAGCTAAAATGAGTAAGAGAAGAGTCTTGACAGAGCAGGAGCCTAGAAACTTGCAGATTATTATTACTGTACTGAGTTAAATCCTCACTGAATGACCTAGATTTTTACTTGGTGCCAGACCAAGCAAATATCAATTAGAAAAGAGTTTCTCTGTTGCAGTAGTGGTTGGCTTGCATGTCATAGCTAATGTAGTGTTATCAATCCTCATTGGGTGACCCACATTGTGGCCGACTGATCTAAGCTTAGTAAATACCGAGGGGTCTGTCCCGTTGGTGGGGTAGTAATGCATTCCCAACAAGTACCATGATAGATCCACGATAAACCCCAAGATTTTGCCAGGATATAGGATCTTCCAAACCTCATATGGACTTGAGTTTAGTAAATATTGAGAATGCCCGCGGGCACTTTTGCAAGTTAATGTGTTGGGGTTGGGTGGACGATATAGGATGTTGAAGAAAGAATCTGACAAAAATGGTTAAAGGAATAGATAAATAAACAAATAAATAAATGAATAAAAGCGTAGAACTGACTGGCCCCTGTCAAATGGTCCCTGTGTTATGTGAACAAATACTATTTATGTAAAAAAAAACAAAAAAAAAACAACCCCAAAATAAACAAAGCAAGCAAACAAACAAAATCAAAAACAAAACAAAACAAAAAACGGACCAGGGTACACGTCGTAATGCAATGACTAGAAAGCTTATCTTTTCGGTCGTCGTATCATAGAAATTAAAAAAAATATTGTAATTTTTCACGGGGATTGACTCGTAACATAAAATATGTTTCTGAGTATGAGCGCCTGGCGCTACCAGCAATATTAGTTTGTAGTTGTAATAGTCACTATGGTATAGCAGTAGTAATAGTGGTGCAACACATTAATGCAACAATAGCGCTCTTGGTGTTACCAATACAGCATTTATTGCACTAAATTTAGCGCCTATCCTGTTTTTGGCAGAGCAAAAATTCTACCAATTTGCACAATTTTTATAGCTATTTTCAGGTATTATAGCTATCTCCTAGCCATTTTCTACAGATGTATCCATTTCTAGAATTTTCAACGATTTTTCGAGGTCGAATTGGCGCTAAAAATGTTTGAAATTGGTGACACTGAGCGGTCTTTTACCAGGTTAGAGTTGCTTTTCAAATATGCCGTTCATTTGAGGAGAGCGCGTTTTTCTTAATAGAGCTAGTTGATTGGTTGGAAATGGAATTGTACCCCTCCTTCCGTGATTAATCATTCATTAAAGTTACCTTTCCTTTCCCTAGACAATTAAAAACGTTAAACCAAAACTGTCTCAAAACTCAACGTAGGTTTCATCAGTTTTCAAGTCTGTTCAGCTGACTATCTATCCATGTATGTATCTATGTACATATCATGCATGTATCCCCTTGAGTGGAGCTAGAAGAATGAAAAATTTAACTCCTAAATATGTCTACAAAAAAAAAGGATTTTTTTTGTTAATGCACACTCTCCCCATATGATTTTTATTTCATTTTATTTATTTATTTTTTATTTATTTATTATTTTTAATTTTTGGTTCAGTTTGCCATGCAAATTTATGCTAGATTGGTCCCTAGTTTGTGCTCGCTTATT